>MCJB01046081.1:6769-37685 GCA_002018475.1 Nicotiana obtusifolia
GAAGACGGTGATGGGAGTTTATACACGGATATGACTCTGTTAAAAGATACTTGTCTTAACTTCTCTCGTGACTGTTCCGACATTTTAAACGTTTCAAGATTGGGAACGTCTCGTTAGCGAGGTTGTACTTTCTTCAACTCACGATCATCAATTTCCAGTGCCTTTGACGCTTGTGAAGTATCACCAAAGATTTGAAGCCTTCGGACACAAAGTTTCAAGACGGATGTTTGTTGGAATCTTAAATTTGGTTGCAAAGCGAGGTAAGTGTCCGTTATAACCTTGGCTCTAGGGATTAGGAGTTGTGTCCTATTTGTTAATTGTTTCTTGATGAGTACGACGTATAGGCATGGTGACGAGTATCTATACGTTGGTGTCGAGCATGACCGTGAGTCTTAAATGGATAGTTGTTGTGTGATTCTTGTTCAAATTGCTGAATATTGTCCTTGGTATTTTATGTGGAAATGGGAGTTCACGTGAGGATTTGCTACGCTGGTTTCTTCATTACAGTTGTTCCTCTTTGTTATAGGTTTAGATTTCTTCTGTAAGTATAAAGTCAATTTCTAAATAGATTAGTTGAATAAGGAGTTGTTAAGAATTAAAGGGTCTAGTGTCATATTAATAGGTCATGTTTAGACTTAAAACAATGATAATTGGATTTAGAGATTAATTGTAGATGGAACTGTTGCAATTGTGGGAATATGTTAAAGCCTTAAATTGATGATTCCCGATGTTGAGCAAGAACTCAGTTTATTTATCGTGGACTTTAATTATAATTGAGTATTAGCATTAGTTGAGCTGAGTAGAAGTTGAGTTAAGATTGGTTATAGCTGATTCTCCCTTGCCGGGACGTTTGTTTTGATATTATTGCTCCCTTGCTGGGAAGTTATTAAGTTGCTTTTGTTCCCTTGCCGGGATGTTTGTTTTGATATTATTGTTCCCTTGGTGGGAAGTTATTATATTGCTTTTGTTCCCTTGCCGGGATGTTGCTTTGATATTATTATTCCCTTTCTGGGAAGTTATGATATTACTTTTGTTCCCTTGGCTGGATTTCTTGTGATTTTTGTGATGACTTGTAAATGGAAGCGGGTGGTACGCCTACCACAAATATAATGAAATGGGATCGGGTGGTACACCTACCACAAGATATAATGAAATGGGAGCGGGTGGTACGCCTACCACGAGATATAATGAAATGGGAGCGGGTGATACGCCTACTACAAGATATAATGAAATGGGAACGGGTGGTACGCCTACCACGAGATATAATGAAATGGGAGCGGGTGGTACGCCTACCACAAGATATAATAAAATGGGATCGGGTTGCACGCCTGCAACAAGATGAAACTGAAAGTGAAAGTTACTTGTATTTTCCTTTGCTTGTATTAGAATTTAATTTGTTGTTTCTTTAATACTAGTTGTTGATCTGTTTGTTTTTATCTGTTACCCCGAAGCATGTTTCCCTTACCCAGCTTTAATTGTTTAATTACTTCTATCTTTCCGCTGTAGATGTACAGATATATATATATATATATAACTGTACAGGTCTATTTGGAGTCTGGTCCTAGCCTCGTCACTACCTCGCCGAGGTTAGGCCAGGCACTTACCAGCACATGGGGTCGGTTGTGCTGATACTACACTCTGCACTCTTTTGTGCAGATCCCAGCACCGCAGGTTTCGGATCGTAGAGGGATCCCAGCTTCTTGATTATCAGGCGACCCAAGGTAGTCCTGCAGGCGTCCGCATACCTTGGCGTCTCCCGTTATCTATTTTATCTGTTTCTTTTATGTAGTCCCAGAGACAGTATTTTGTTACTTCTTTCATGCCCTTATTTGTAGTACTCTTAGACAGTCTGTGAAGCTGTGACACCAAATCTTGGGTAGTTTCGTTAAGGAGATTTTAATAGCGGTATTTTAAAGTCTGAAATTTTTATTATTCCGCTCGTTAAGTTATGTTGTTTATTAGGTTGTTGGTTTTAAGTTCTAATGATTTTAAAATGAAAACAAGGCAAATAATTTGGTTAATTGGCTTGCCTAGCTTTCACTAGTAGGTGTCATCACGACTCCTGAGGATGGGAAATCCGGGTCGTGACACTACATAACTAAAATCTGAAGCCCAAATTAAAATCCAGCAAGACAAAAGACAATAACATAGGTTATTTCATATTTTTCGTATCTTCCCTATGTTCCAATTCCAAACTCAAAGAATCCCAAATATTGAAAATCCTTCCCTTCATTTCTCGCGAGCTTCACGCGCTGCAATTCTTGTTGAGAAGTAGTCATTGTTTAAATTTGTAATTACATACTAATCTTACTGTTTCAATACAATTTGATAAGCTAAAGTATTTGATTAAATCAATTATATTATTTTGTTCTTTTAAATTTTGATAGAACTGTTATCTTAAATTAGTTTAATGAATAATAATTATGCTAATAATTGGTGATTATTACGTGTACTCATAATCTTGAGTATATGTGTACTAATAATCCGGAAGTCATTGTTTTTGAAAAAGAGAGATCAAGAAGATTGCTTCCTCAATTCGAAATATAGTTGTACCGAAAGCAGTTGTATTTAAAGCACTTTCTATTTAATAATATTGCGACAAGTCCTAAACGAAAATAATATTACTTAATTTCTAAAAGAAATGTCACCTGCTAAACTTCCACGTCTCAGGAGCGTGAATAACACCTCCCACATAATGATAATAAGCACCGAACATGGCATACACATATCTTGTCTTCTTGTTGAACAAAAAAACAAAATGTCTTAATGGATTTGTCTTATGCTCGACAGCTCGAGGTTGTTGTCAACCTTTTTAATACTAAACCAACTAACTTTAAATGTTGGTTGCAAAATTGATTGTCTGGAAAGAGCTGTCGAGTTTGCTAATGTGAGTTTGATCAGTATACCACAATATATAGATGAAACAACTTACATAAATTAGAGGCAAAATGAACTCCTGGTTACTATCAATTTGCCCATATGGTAAATAAACTTATATATTTTTTATTTTAACACTTTAACTTGATAAATTAAATATTAATAAATACTTCTGATTGAACGTGGTCTTCACCCGCTATGACATGAACGACATGTTATATACTAAATTTTTTATCCTTTGATGTGTAAAAAGTGGGGCCTACTTTTGAAAAAACACAATTTACAAGATTGTAAATTTAATCTTTTTTTTTTTTTTTTCATCTCTTTTTCTTCACCATAGCAATAGTGAACCTTCTAAAACATAACCTTCAACCATCAAGTGAGAACCACAAATTGAATACAATAGTACTGAGGAGGCATCCAAATTGGCAACATCTTTGTCGCACCTCAGTTTTTCCGAGGGAGTGGGGGATAAGGAGTTTTTTCAATTAAAGTGACATGATCCGAAATGAAATTATTTATTTATTTTTAGAGTCGTCACTTGGAATAATTATGGTGTCCCAAGTCACAGGCTTATTTTTAAATCCCAATCGAGGAAAATTGACTCTATTTTACGGTCTGCGAACACAGAAAATCGGGTAAGGAATTCTGTTAACCTGGGAGAAGGTGTTAGGCATTCCCAGATTCCGTGATTTTAGTACGGTCGCTCAATAATTAATACTTGGCCTAATTATCTGATTACATATATTGAACCCTATTATGCTTTTTTAACTTTTAACCGCTTTCAATCGCTTTTTAAAATTTATTGAGTTTATCTGAATAAGTCGAGATGTCGTGCATTCATTGTTTTTGTACACGTTGCGAATCGCGGCACGTGAGACATACCCCTATTTATAATGTGTTTATTTTATTATCATTTGAAGTTGTGGTCAAGTCACATGAAACGCGGGATTTATGTATCATCACTATGCCACCGGTACCGTACCCGCAGTCATGATGATTTATTTAAACGTGCTTAAAGCAAACTACGATACTGAAAGGGTTATAATTCTAGGAGTTAGGTTGCCTTTTTTGTTGTGCTGGGGCAGACCGAGCACGTCTGCCCGAGCTGCACATGAGGCCTTTCAAAGCATCTGCTGGCCTCGGTTTGGTTTGCTGGCCTTGGTTCTGTCGGCCTCGATTTAATCTGCTAGCCTCGATTTTAATTTCCTGGCCTAGATTTTAATATGCTGGCCTCGATTTTAATCTGCTGGCCTTATTTTAATTAATTGGTGTCGATGGCCCCTACCAAGTTCCTTTAGGGGGCCAAATGAAGTGATGATGGAATCCTGATCAAAGCCAAACCGTATACACTTCTGCATGGGCTTTTCAATCCTCAAATTTGATCAACTGGTGATCGAGCTTGAGGACTATGGGCTCCGGATCGAAGCCATAACGCCTACACTTCTGCATAGATTCTTTCAATCCTCGAATTTGATCGATTAGTGATCGAGCTCGATGACTGACTGATTTCAGCTTCACCAATGTCCCTCAAAGCATGACTGCTTATCTGGAGGACTATCAAGCTAAGGTCCAGGTTGAAGGCTGAGTAACCTTCACTCAGTATAGCATTTAAACTTGACTAAACAGTAATGATCGAGCAATGGAGCAGCAGATAGAGTCTTTGAAACAACAAGCAATTACAGTTTAGAAGTTTGAATTAAAATCAGACAGTGCCATTAATAAAACAATACAAATAGAAACTTGCAAAGAACTTTATAAGCTCATAGAGGTTGGCATGGTCATGAAATTTACTCATCATTTTATATACCTCAAAGAAGAATTACAGTTGAAATCTTTACATACCTATCTACTTATAGATGAACCGAAACTAGCCAAATAGAGGCTAGGAAAAACAACTAACGAATGAGCTCAGCAAGATCGGCAACAGGGAGCAGAAGAACAACCTCGGGTCTTGACTAAACACATAGAGTGACAACGACAGATTTTCCAATAACTCAATGCAAGGTTGAAGAAGACAGAAGTCAAATAGCAAATCAAAACAGAGGAACAACTTGTGGAAATCTTAGTGGAAGTTTCAGAGTGTTATCCTTTAATGAAGAGAAAATACTAAACTTTTTGTTTTAGAGAACTCGTCCCTATCCCCTCTACTTTCTTCTTTCTCCTGCGCTAATTTTTTTTTCCTCCTCCTCTAAGTTCTATGCAGAGGAGTGTATATATAGTAGGTGTTAAAACTATGCGAGAGGGTCTGTCAGAGGAGGGAATATCCAGCGTGAAATCCAAAAATGTTAGAGGGAAAGAAATATTTTATAACTGAAAAATGCCAGGTGCATTGTTTGGCAGTTAGACCTTTCTTTTCTGAGCCCTCTTCTTTTGTTTTTACTACTAAGGCCCCTTTAGAGATTAATACAGCCACCTTAACCCTGCCTAAGTATACACTTAGGGGTCGTTTGGTACGAACACAAGTAATGCAGGGATTAGTAATGCAGGTATTAGTAATGCAGGGATTGTAATGCTGGGATTATTTTTTATTAAGTGTTTGGTTCATTATATTAAAAATTAGCTATGCAATGTATAAGCTAAGCTTGTGTTTGGTTTAAAACTATACAAAATCTTCTTTACAATTATACCCTTGAATATTCTTCTTTCTGTATATAAAAAAATATAAGAAAAGGGTTTGAGGGGTGATTTAGTAATTTTAGGGTCTTATCCAGGTATAGTTAATGCAGGGATTAGTAATCCATTGGTTTCCTTGGTATAGCTAAGCCCTCCTATGAGGTATAAGTAATCCATATATTAGGTATGTATAAATTGAATTGAGCAACCAAACATTGTATTGGACGGATTAAATTTTTATACAGGGATTATTTTACTTAGTACAACCTACCAAACGACTCCTTACTAAATAGGTCTTCCTATCAACTAAGGTCGGTCTCCATTTCGACCCCAAACCATCGGATCGAGGTAAGAGACGAACTCTGAGCCGTTGGGTCGAGGGGCGATCGATAGGTGAGATTGAGGGCAGTGAGATGAAGGGTCTCTCTGGGGTTTGTTCGAGGGGAGGTTCGAGATGGGTTTCGAACCGTCGAATCAGGGGCGAGCAATGGCTTGGATCGAGGGCAGGAGAGACGAAGGGCGTCTTTGGGATTTGTTCGAGGGGAGGATCGAGATAGGTTTCGGACCATCAAATCAAGGGCGAGCAATGGTTGGGATCGATGGAAGGGGATATGAAAGGCGTCTCTGGGGTTTGTTCGAAGGGATGGTTGAGATGGGTTTCGAACCATCGAATCGGGGCGAGCAATGGCTAGGATCGAGGGTAGGAGAGACGAAGGGCGTCTCTGGGGTTTATTTAAGAGGATGGTCGAGATGGGTTTCGAACCATCGAATCGGAGCGAGCAATGGCTGGGATCGAGGGTGACCGAAACGGTGTCATTTCAGTCACTGCTAGAACAAATTAGGTAAGGGGAATAGGCCGGGACAGGATGCGATCAGTATTTTGAGCTTAAAAATAATGGCCCAGTTCGATTTAACTTAAAGCTTTTTCTTTCTTTCTTTAAATACCACATTGCCTTCAATTGCATTTATTTTGTAGGAATATCTTTTAGGGAAAAAATTGCGTGCTCACAGCTGTCCCTCTTTGCTCGAAAACATAAAGAGTTCGGGCAAAGATAAAGTGAGCAATTCCGAGCAATTTTTGCCCGTTTGATATTCCGTGGGAATCATTTGGAAAATATTGACCGAACCTTGCGTCAAAGGTTGCCTACATATCCTTGGCTATAAAGGAATCAGGTCAGTATAGTTCTGGAAGTTTTGGTAGCTGGGACTATCGAAAAAGCTGTGATCTGACTGTTGTTGCTGCTGTCGTTGCCGTTGTTGCCTGTTGAACCCCTTATTAAACCAAAATCAAACTGAAAAAGAAGCTAACCAAGTCTATCAGCTATGAGTTACAAGATTTCTATCTATAAGTCTTTTGAAGCTGGATCTTGAGTCTTGACTGGTTCTTCACGCAGACTCTGATCTGAATCTTGATGCTTACTAGCTGCAAGTGCTAGTTTATTCTTTTACAGCTTCTTTTGATCAAAGCAGGGATTGCAATGCTCGTGACTTTAGTCATGTCTTGAATGTTCCATGTCTTTTATCTGCTTCTGCATTTTGGACTCAACTCTTTTCTTTTCTTATTTGTTCTAGGTTGAAACTTCTTCTTATGGTGATCTCGAAGTGTGTGCCTCGAGGTAAAACCGGCTCAGACACTAAAATAAACAAACGAACAAAATTATTTTTACCCCAGTTTTCACTAGAAAACATTTTGTGAGTTTTTTGTGACCAAACTCTATGCTACTTCATTATTAAAAGCAATAAAGGTCGGCAATGGTATACCCGATGAAAACTTAATTCTTTGAGAATGATGTTCTCTGATTGTTAAAAGGATGCCCCAACTAGGGAGTGAAAATCCTATGTTGGAAAAGAAGACTACGGAATGGATACCCTATGTCCAAAAATAAAATCAACCAGAGAGTGGAGACCCTATGTTTAAAAAGAAGACTAGAGAGTGAAGACCCTATGTCTAAATTAAAATCAACTAGGGAATGAAAACCCTATGTTGGAAAAAAAAAACTAGGGAGTGGAGACCCTATTTTGAAAAGAGAGACTAGGGAGTGGAGACCTTATGTCTAAGATAAATCAACTAGGGAATGGAGACCCTATGTTGGAAAAAGAGACTAGGGAGTGCAGACCCTATGTCTAAAATAAAATCAACTAGGGAGTGGACACCTTGTGTTAGAGACTAGGGAGTGGAGACCCTATGCCTAAAATAAAATCAACTAAGGAAAAAGAGACTAGGGAGTGGAGACCCTATGTCAAAAATAAAATCAACCAGGGAGTGGAGATCCCATGTTGGAAAGAGACTAGGGAGTGGAGACCCTATGTGTGAAACATCATCAACTAGGGAATGAAGACCCTATGTTGGAAAAGAGACTAGGGAATGGAGACTCTATGTCTGAAATAAAATCAACTAGGGAGTGGAGACTCTATGTTGAAAAAAAAGACTAGAGAGTGGAGAATCTATGTCCGAAATATTATCAACTAGGAGTGGAGAACCTATGTTGGAAAAGAGACTAGGGAGTGGAGACCCTATGTCCGAAATATTATCAACTAGAGAGTGGAGACGCTATATTGGAAAAGAGACGAGAGAGTGGAGACCCTATGTCTGAAATATCATCAACTAGGGAGTGCAGATCCTATGTTGGAAAAGAGACTAGGGAGTGGAGACCCCTATGTCTGAAATAAAATCAACTCAACTGGGGATTGGAGACCCAACGTTGGAAAATGCAGCGAGGAATTGGAGACCCTATACAACCATGATTTTGAATTTTCTTTTTTTTTCTTTCTTTTCGTTTTCATTTCATATATCTTTTTTTATATAATATGCGGGAAAGGATTTGGAGAATACTTCCATTTTGGAGTTGTTGCTATTGCAGAGCTGTTTCTAGCTCGCACACAGTTTCCTTTTGGTTACATCTGCTTCTCGCGAGGTTGGCTTTGGCTTGCATCTGTTTTTGTTTTTCAAACAAAGAACAATTTGTCAATTTGAAACGGTGGTTTGTTTGCGGCCTTGCGCGTTTCAATCACTTGATATTGGCCGGATCATTAATGACAACTTCAAACTGCAACTAGTTGTTTCCTGGATATCAATTGCATTTCTGGCCCAGAGAGCCTTTGCTTTTCCAAAATTTACCATGATGATCAGTCACATGGGACCTACCATTTTTCAGTTTTATCTCGCCTTTGTGGGCATTCAATTTCTTTCTTCTAGTTTTAACTTAAGAGAATTTGGGCATTTTGAGCTTTTCAACCTTACCAAGATAGGTTTGTCACGCGGGACTCAACCTTTCAACTTCACTTTCACCCCTATAGGCACTACAATTTGACTTCTTTCTTTCGAGAGTCTTGATTTCAAAGCATCAGCCACCATGGCTAGTCAGGATTAACTTGATGCCCCTGTCAAGGTTGGGTGCCCTTATTACACGTTAGCTTGTATCGAACGAGAACCCTGTAACTTAGTCTTGCTATACCTTCTTTGCCTTAGTTCTGGAACAGAGTTAGACCGAAAGGGATTCAAAGAAAAACAAACAATAGAATGGACAATGAATTTAGAAAAGAGGTATCCCTTCCGGGGGAAGGAAAGAAGGACTTATCTGGCATGCGTGCGAACTTCAATGAACATGACATGTCTTTTAGACTGGATGCCTGATTTGTGTAAACCATCCGAATCTCAGAAATTCACCACAACTTTTGCCCCGAAACCTAGAAACCTTGCCTAGGATTGTGTGAATGCTAATGACTGTAAAGATCCTCTTTTCGATCAGTAGTGCCCTTTGCGGGTTTTCACTAGCTGACCTCTCTCATTCCTCTTCTCACCATCGCCTTATAGTGCCCTTTGCGGGTTTTCACTAATAAGACTCTCATTTTTATTTTCTCTGCTTGTCGTCGCCCTATGGTACCGTGAGGGTTTTCACCAATAAGACTCTCTCATTTTATTTTCTCATTTCGGTTACCTCATACCCAAGTGATTGTATCCTCCAATATTGATCGGAAGGTCTTGAAAAGGATTTGGGTACAAAAGATTTGGATTGAATTACAACTTTGGAACCTTTCAAGCGAAACTGTCGCTGAACTATTGTAACATCTGCCCCAATTTCAACTTTTGGGGAATGTGGATTTTTAATTCGGCGTGACTGAACCCCAGAGAGAGGCTGCCTACGTATCCTTTCGGAATCAAGTCAAATGTAGTTCAAACAACATGTACTTGTTTGGATTTTTGTTACGTTTTTCTTCTGTTTAGTTTTCTTTTTGCTTCTTTTTTCTTTTTTTTTGGTTTTTCGTTTTTCATTTCATTTTCTATTGTTTCTTTAAATCTTTGTGAAAATAACCGCATTGCCTTTAATTGCATTTATTTTGTAGGGAAAAAATTACGTGCTCACAATCTTCAAGAACGCGGGGAAGGGCCACCATAAATGAAAATGATATATGTGGATTCATCAATGCTGGCACCAAACATTGGCAAATATTTCCGGCGGAGTTGGCCGGAGGAACGATCTATAGAGAACAAATTTACTTTTGTGTAAATTTAATTTCAGATGTTTGAGAAGTGTGTAGTGAATTTGGGTGTTATCTAAGAGAGGTGGACACATATAGGTAGTCGCCGATGAATTGTTTTAGGCCATAAGCTCCCTCTTTTATGGTAAAATAAGATGACGGTCGTGTTCTGATTTTTGTGGGGGTGCTTGCCGATTTTAGTCGTTTGCGATGAAGGTTTTAGTGGTTTTAAATTTTGTTGCAACATAAGCATAGTCAACGGTCAAACTTGTTTATTTATATTCAGTTTATCAAGTTGAGGTACTAAAATGGAAAAGATATAAGTTCATTTACTGAATTAGCAAATTGATATAAGTTTAAGTGACCACAAGGCCGTTTTGCCTAAAATAGATATCTATAAGAAAACCGTTTATTGTTTCAAGTAAATCGAATTTCTTATTGGATATTCAAAAACGATGAATGTGTTTTTACTAATTACCAGGGGAAAAAGATGTCGTTCTTCATAAGTTTCATAGCAGACAAACATACTTTAATTTTTTTACTCCACCTAGAAGTGTATAAATGACATCCTTCGTCCTTAATTATAAGTCTAGGATTCAAGCTCTCAAAATAAAAAAATCTTAGGTAAAAAAGATTCCTTCTTAAATATTGCCATACACTACAAGTAATTAATTGGATATTAAACTCAAAATATCAAATGACTATAATAATAACAAACCCAGCTTAATCTCATACATGGAGTTTGGAACCAAATGATTATATAAAAAATAAGTTCTTATCATAATGAAATAGTAAAAAGACGTGAGTACCCTCCTGAACTTCGAATTTTAATTTACATACTTAATCTTTCTGGGAATTCTATTATCCCTGAACTTGTTTGAAAGAGAATTATTACTTTTCTAAATAATGAGGCGACAAAGAGAGTGTTTTTCACACACTCAAAGAGAGTGAGAACCCACTAATTTTCTCCTTCTCACTCAGGCAACTATGTTCTCCCTTCCGATCCCCATTCTGTTTCTTATCTAAATTCTGAAAACTCTATTATAACTATTCAATCATCGAAAATCCGGCAACCATCACCATCTTCCTCTCAACTCCGGTGACTTTTTATGTTTTTTTCTAATTTCATGTCCTCTCTTCTATCTATCAAAGTTAACAATTTTTACCGTATTATAGAGAAATAAAAGTCGGGTTGAATTAAGTGGAAACTCAACGAAAATGCTTGTGACTTGTGCGACATGCGGATTACACGTTTTACTGTGTCGAGATGTGAGGTGTAGGTAGTGATAATCACCCGGGGTATACGCTCACATGTTGTATACATTAATAGTATATTAATAATATACAACAATGTAATTTTACTATTCTCATTGATGTATACCTTCAAATATGTTATTACAAAATGTGCTATATATTTTTTAATGGCTGAATATTATATTGATGTAGGTGAGTAATTTTCTTATCGTGCCTGGATATTCCCATAAATATTCCAAAGTTATTGAACGAAATGCATGTGATTATAATTATGCCCTAACAATACTGATCGGTGGTCACAACTAAAGTACATTTTAGTACAGCCCGAGAAAAAAGGGAACCCAAGCATTGAATAAGTGGTCCTTCACCTGTGACTCGTACATTCGGACGACTTTCGATCACGACTCAATTGACAACTTTTTATATCTTCTAACTTACCTTATGCATGGTTTCACTTTATACCATAGTCTTTTGGACACAATTTTTGAGTGTTCCCTTTGTGTTTGGACTTTGAAGTGTGTCAGTCAAATCTTTTAATCTTTGGTTTTAATTCGCTTTTCCAAATAAAATTGTTGTAATTAAAGACTACACCAAAAATATGATTTTAACATATTAATTTATGGTCAAAGAAAAAGCTAATTGACTTCTCCAATAATAATTGCACCACATAAAATAAAATAAAAAGTAATATTTTTGTTGCTTCCAAACGCACACGCAAATATACGTGGTCGTATAAGTAATATAGGATTGTGAGTCCAAATATCGTACCCACATGAACTTATAATTAACTATTTACTAAATTAAACCAAGAATTAATCTATTCAAGCGATTTTCTAAAGTATAAATATTGAATTAAAACTAATCTAGAGTAGTAAAATAAGAAATTTAAGGAAATAAATCGGCAATCTTAGAGATGAATTCATTGGGAGAAAATATTCCAGTTCTATGAGTTAGCTAACAATCCCGTTGAGTTTTTCACTTAAATTATCCAATTAATTTATCTGGTTTATTGGTTGACAGGGTTAATATTACTCGTAGTATTCTTCTGAAGTACTACTTGCCTATTCAAGCTAACTTGACGCCTATATTCCTATGAAATTAGGATTAACAAGAATGCATTAGTAATTCACGTATAATAACTGTCACGAACCCAATTTTCCACCTTAGAATGTCGTGATGGCACCTAGTCTCTAAGACTAGGTAAGCCAACATTCATTGATAGCTTAATAGAAATATCACAATTGAAACAATAAAATAAAACCAATTAGCTCATATTAACTCCCAAAATAGAATATCAATAACATAATTCCCAAAATCGATGGAAGTGAGTCATAAGCTCTACAAGAATATAATAATAGTCTCGGAATACAGTACAGTTTTGGAATAAGACATAAACAGTAGAATATCTAAAAGCAAAGGTGACATTGAGGCATGTGAACGTCGAGTACGTATACCTTGAAGTCTCCAAAAGCAACTAATCGAGCAATCCCTGGCGCCTAGCACAGACAGACGTACCTGGATCTGCACAAAAATGTGTAGAAGCGTAGGATGAGTATACTACAACGATACCCAGTAAGTATCCAGTCTAACCTCGGTAGATTAGTGACGAGGCCTGGTCAAGACGCCTACTAGGACAAGATAAAAGGAATAAACAAAATATAATAATGAGAAGTAACGGAAAGTGGAGAAATGCATAATAACAAGCAGTTTAGTAATGAAAGCTAATGACAGAATCTAAAGCAAAAAGGCAACAAGAAGGGATCACATAATGAGAACCACAAGAAATCAAATACAAAAAAAAAAAAAAAAACAGGTAAGACAAGGGAGAAAAACAACAAGAATTATTCAACCAATAACCCTTTTTCCATATGGAATGTATAACAAGAATCTCAACAGAGGTACCGCCTCGTATTCACATTTCAGAATTTCAATCATAATCTTTCTTTATATCACCGGGTGAGCCTTACATTTAGTTTTGAAATTATTTTTTCCCGAAATAGCTACACGCGTTTTAGCCCACCTTATCTCACCGCATTGCTTCAAGTAGTTCCCTTACTAGCAACACGCATATCAAGCCTGCCTTATCTCACTGCATGCGTATCAACCCCTAGCCTTATACTGCTACATGTATATCAATATCACAACACAATCACAACTCGCACCACAAGTGCCCATATGCCACAACTTGTCAAAAAGTCAACAATACAAATATTTTCACAACAATAACCCATGACTCAATCACAATGTTTTCAATAATTTCAATAACAAGGTGAATGAGGAATACTCAACAAGGAAAGATACCTCAGCAATTAACATTTTCACCTCAAAGTGATAACGGCTTTTACAACTTCAACACCAATAACTCAACAAGAAGATATTCCACGAAATAACAATTTCAAATAAGAGTAATTTAACAATAAAGAGGTAACAAGACACTAAGGAAAGTAACAACTTCAACTAAAACACATGAGAGCAAATATAACAAGTAAAAGGTAGTACAAGTGCTAACAACGTCTAATAAAGCACGTAAGACTAGATCAATATATGTAAGAGTAGACTAACAATAAAAGATGTAATACGTTATGACAACTCAATTAAGAAGATGAAAGTGTCTAAATAATCTAAACTGGTCAAATACCACATATAACCCATGTACAACTCGTCACCTTGCGTACACGTCTTTCACATAACAAAAACAGCACAATCAACCCAAATCCTAAGGGGTAGTTCTCGCACACAAAGTTAAGCAAGATACTTAACTCAAATAGGCCAAATCAACCCTCAAAAATAGCTTTTCCCTTAGAATTCGCCTCCACACAGCTCAAATCTAACCAAAATTGTGCACCCCGGGAAATTTCAAAATACTCATTTGGTGTGTGCTAATTACATTATTGGTGTGCAAACGAGGACTATTAATATGATGGATATTAAATAGATATGATAATAAGTGTACGAGGCATATTATCAATGATGTAGGGGTCTAAGAAGAGCCCTAAGTCTAAATCAAGTTGGAAATTACATGATAGACTAAATTCCAAATGAGTACGCACAAGACCTAACTTTGGACGAGCATATATATATATATAAAAGGAGTTATGCGACGGAAAACCTATCAAATGAAAGATCTTCGAGTCTAGTTTTAACGCTTTAAACCGTTTGTCGTTTGGACACTCCTACAAGAAGTTATGATCAAATAACCAAAGGCTAGTGAAGTACTGCCATAGCATCCGGGTCCGCGTCCGAGCTTCGAAGAGGAGTGAACTGGGGATGCGTCCGAAACCCAGAAATCTGGGCCTATAAATACAAAATCAGAGGAAGAAAGTTATTTGAGTAATGGGGGTTAGGGTTTTTGAGGTGAAGAGGCGATTTTAAGCTCAAATCAAGTCCAATCAACTAAGGTAAGTTGTTAATGATGTTTTGGGTTGGTTCTTACTCAATCTACATGAGTTCTAACATCATTCTCGTATCCAAATACTAGATTTCATTATCAAATCCTCAAGGACACAAAAAAAACCATAGGTGTAATTTTTCAAGATTGATCTACTAGAGGTAATTCCAATGCTTCAAACTCGTTTATTATGAGTAGTTGGAAGTATTTGAAGCATTTGTTACAACTTTTAATGGTTGAAAGATTGGATTATAAAACTCTAGTTCATGGCATGAATAGTACTTTTGAGAAAATAAGAGAGAAGATGAATAGTAATCTTGGCAATGAAATTGATGAATACAATGAACCTATGGAATTATTTCTTAGCAAGTTGGAAGTGATCAACTAAGTAATTACCCGAATTGTATATTTTGCAAGTGTTGATTATGGAAGATGGTGAATAGTAACTTGATGTCATTGGACAATTGATGCAGTATTATTAATGACTTCGAATGGGTATTAAAATATAAGAATGAAGTTGAATGGTGTAGCATGTAAATCTATTTGGCGATTTGAGTTGTTGGAGGCTTGTAGCCAACTTATGAACCATATATGGATATTAATCAATATCTTAGGTTGTATTTTGATGTAATTAGGATATCTAATTGTAGATATCGACTTGTTGGTGATGTTTGAGCATTTTAATCAACATTGGAATGATGAAAGAGGATAGAAAGCTTGTGAATATTAATAAAGCGAAAGCGAGGCAAGTTGATTAAAACTTACTCTTCTTGAGGGACTTTCTTAAGCATGTTTTGAGTTAATACTTAAGTTGTTTGCAAACGTGCTTTCGTGCTTGTGGGGAAAAATAAGTACGAATGTCTCCATGTACTAAAATATTATGTTGCATATGTAGTCTAATGCTGTTTTATAAAATTTTATTTTAAATCTTGTTGGCGAAATGACACTCAAGGTAAATGTTATAAATTTTTATCAAAACTTACGTATTGACAAGAGTATACATCTTTGAGTGCTAAAGATAAGTTTTCACGAAAAGTATTTCTTTTGAAAATTGATGAGTAGAATAGCACTTGTGATATCTTTTAAAGATTAATGTTAAATTACTAAAGGTTTAACATGTAAAAGGTTTTTTATTTAAATTTTTATTCAAATGGTTTAGATTTTTTATTTATTAATGTCATGATTTGATAAAAATAAATCCTTTGAGGGTACTATGCTATGATTCTTTTTTTGAAGTATCAAATATTTTGGGAGTTACTTGTGTTCACCGAGATTGACTTCGGATATATTGTGTTTGTCGTCATGAAACTACACGTGCCGGTGTAGGCGCAGATAGCCACTTTGTGGTATAGACTATGACAGAGTGCTCTCCCTCGAGAGGGTACAATTTTGTACTATTATTAGCATGGCTGAGTCGATTCATACGGCACTATAATGAGACGACCTGAGCAAGTAGGGTATATGATACTTGTCGCTAGGTACATAACCTAGTTGACCTTCTTGTGTCGGTGATGGTATAATACTCCCAGTGGAAGGTAAGGATGATTTTCTTATGTTTAGGCCTAAGGAGCCAAAAGTGATTTCGATGAATTAAAAAAAATGGAATGATTTTGTATGATTTTATCCAAAATTTCAGGTTGATATAAATGTTTTAAAATTATATATTGTGGGTTATGTTTTACTTGTCTTTTAAAATGACAAGGATCATGAATTGATAAAATTTCTTATCGTTTTATATCAAATATTGATGCATTATTTTTATAATGTTTGTCCCAAGACTTAAGTTAGAGAGAGTCTATGACACTTATTGAGTACCGCTGTGGTGTACTCAGCCCTTAGGGGACTCCTTCTAGAGTCCCGCTTACTTTACATGTTTCAGGATGAGGTATGGTACGTGGCATGCGGTCATGGCTAGGATGACTCTCTTCTGGGGCTGTATGGTTAGGCACCTCTCCTATTTCGTGGTAGCTATCATGTTGTTTTCTTAATTAATGCTAGTCGGGTATTAGCCCAAGTGTTTAATGTTATTCTATGGTATAGAGGCTCCATAGATAGTTGTGAAAGGTTGTAGTAACGGGATTGTAAACGTCATACATGAAAATATATTTATTTTACTTAGTCTCATTGTTATTATCATGAAAGGCGTTATGGGTGATTTTGAATTGCAAAATATTTTATCATTTAACTTTAAAATGTATATGATTTTCAAGGAGCTTCCGCAGTGAAATTAGTTTTCATGCATATGATTTGGGTGCATAACATGGTTTGGTTCGCTCGAGTCGGGTAGTGTGCCGAGTGCCGGTCACGTGATTTTGGATCGTGATAAAAATTTACTTAATAACATCAAACAATGCAAGAGAAATCAATTACAATAGATAAAACCATGATATTTACACATTACCCAAAAAGTCAACAAAAATCAACCTTAGGCCCCCCCGGTTAAAATCTTGGTCCAAGAGTAGACTCCGACTACCCATAATCCCACGAATCCATATATGTATTTTGTTTTTCAAATCCTTGTCCAAATTGGCTCTCAAAACTCAATTCTTCATTTTTCAAACTCTTGACAAAATTTCACAATTTTCCTCCTTGATTCTCAAAATTTGGTGTTAAATCTACGATATAATCATGAAATATAGTTAGACATTAATTAAAATTACTTACCCAATGTTTGTAGATGAAAATACCCTCTCCAAATCGCCTCCTACCAAGTCTAGAGTTTTAAAATGAGAGAATATGATGATAAATCCAGACTCCCAGCCCTTTTGTTCAGCTATAAATGTCGCAGTTGCGGCACTGGGTTCGCAACTCGCAATTGCAAAAGAATTCTTGCAAATTCAGCCACTGACAACCTAAGAGGAAGTCGCAAATACGACAATAGCTTTGCATTTGCAAAGCCAGCCCTTATCGCAAATGCGACACTACCTAAATCATGACACTTTTTGAAATTGCAATTTGCATCGCAATTACGACACCTGAGACCCCCCCTGCTATGATTGCAATTGCGATGCTGGTGTTCGCAATTGCGACGTCTGAGGCATCAGCACACCAATAGTCCAAATTTTCAGTTCAACCATTCTACTACACGTCCGAAATTCGTCTGAGCCCTTGTGGCTCCAAACCAAACATCCACACAAGTCTAAAAATATCATACGAACTTGTTCGTGTGACCAAAAAACAAAAATAACATCTAGAACTACAAATAGGACATCAAAACCCATGAATTTCAATGAAATGTTCTCGAACTTCTAAAATTGCAACCATGCGTCCGAATACTATCAAATCAACTCCAAATGACACCAAATATCGTAGACAAGTTCTAAATATCATAACGGACCTATTCCAAGTCCCAAAACTAAATTCCGAACCCGATAGCCAAATGTCAACCTACAGTCAAACTTCTAAACTTCAAATTGCAAATTTCGGCAAATAACAGGAATCAACCTATAGACCTCTGAATTCGATTCCGGGCACACACCCAAGTTCATAATTATGATACGAAGCTATCTATGCCATCAAAACACTATTTCGGGGTCGTTTTTATAAAAGATAAACTTTGGTCAACATAATCAACTTAGGCTTCTAAGTCAAGAATCAAAGGGTCCAAATCAACCTGAAATCTTCTCGGAACGAAACTAACCCACCCCACAAGTCATAAAACCACAATTTTACATGTGTGATGCATCAAAAAGGGAAGCTGGGCGCAAACACACAAAACGACCTGTCAGGTCATTACATTCTACCCCTCTTAAAACAAAAGTTCATCCTCGAACGTGCATAAATGTAACGACCCGAAATGTCGTAGAAACACATGTGATACTAATTGTTTAGATTTTTCTTGTTTTAAGCACAAATTCCTCCTTGTAATTATGTAATTCTTAACATTCTTGCAGGGTATGAGAAGCTAATAATTAAGAAAAGAGTTCAAAAAGGTAAGTGATGCAGGATATGCGGTCGCATTTCTAACATGCGGACCGCATATCTTACACGGGCATCGCATACTTAGACAGATTTCTAGGAAAAGGTTCATATCAAAAATGCTGCCTGAAATGCGGACCGCATTTCAGGAATGCAGACCGCAAATTTCACTGCCTGTATCGCAGATTAAAACAGAGAACTGGATAAATTTTACGTCAAAAATGCGGTGAGAAATGCGGACCGCATTTCTAAAATGCAGATCGCAAATCTCAGAGTGAAATTGGAGAGTGAGACAGAGTCTTGGGCCAAATTCTGTGTCAGAAATGTGGTCCAAATGCGGCCCGCATGTTGAGTTTGCAACCAGAATGCGATCGCATTCTGGACACCTGAACTTTTATTTTGTTCTGAATTTTGACCCACTATAAATAGGAACTAGGAACCCTAACATGCAAAAACCTCCTTATTTCGTCAATTACCTCAGAAACCTCTCCAAAACACCCCCAAATCCCATCAAATCAATCTCCAAAATAACCTTGAAACAACCCCAAAATCCGTGAAACATATCCAAAATATAGTCATCAACCTCCCATTTACCAGTCCAGCTTTCTCCATTTAAACCCACCAAGAACAAGCTGTAACTCGCCGGGAATGGCCCCAATTTAAGCTGAATAAAAACCGTAGAACCACTCCCTTTTCAAACCCCACTCTCTAACCCCAAGACCCAGCTCAAATTGCTGCAAATTGTACCGAGATTTCAGCTGAGTTAAGGCACCCTACCAAGTTGTAGCTCGTTAGCCTCGATTGTGTCCACCTAAAGTTCGTAAGCACCCATAAAAGGTTGGGCTTGAGGAATTGTTGGAAGTCTAGGAAGTTGTTGCAAAGCGAGGTAAGTGTTTGTTATAACCTTAGCATGAGGGATTAGAAATCGTGTCTTGTTTGCTAAATTGTTCCTTGTTAAGAACAACGTATAGGCGTGGTAACAAGTGTCTATACGTTGGTGTCACGCATGACCGTGGGTCGTGTATGGATAAACATTGTGTGACTATTGCTTCGAATTGTTGAATACTATCCTTAATTTGGTATGATGTGTTGCATGTGGGAGCGGGTGGCATGCCTGCCACGAGATATTGTGAATTGAGGGCGGGTGGTACGCCTACCACAAGGTTGCTTCATTTTAGTTGTTCCTCTTGATTATGGTTCTAGCCTTCTTTGTTCGGCATAAAGTCGATGGTTAATTAGACTAGTGAGTGAGGAGTTCGTGGGAGTCTAAAGGGTCCAGTGTCAAAATTGTGGGTAGTGTCTAAGAAATTCGTAGAGGTTTAAAGGGGTCCAGTGTCACATTAGTAGAGTCGTGCCTAGAGTTAATAAAATGATAATTGGGTTGGGAGGTTAATTGTAGAACTTCGACGGTAAATGAGTACTAACATTGATTGGGCTAAATAGGAGTCAAGTTTGGTTTGGTTATAGTTGAATTCCCCCTGGCCCGGATGGTTGCTTGCTGTTATTTGTTCCCTTGCTGGGAAGTTGCTATGTTGATTTGTTCCCTTGCCGGGATTTCTTGTGATTGTTGTGATGATGAAAGTGGGAGCGGGTGGCATGCCTTCCACGAGAAATTATGAAAGTGGGAGCGGGTGGTACGCCTACCACAATATATATTGTAAGTGGGAGTGGGTGGCACGCCTGCCACGGGATATGATGTATGTGGGAGCGGGTGGCACGCCTTCCACAAGAGGTTACTGTAAGTGGGAACGGGTTGGACGCCTGCAACAAGAGGTTACTGGAGAGAAAAAAGGGTGGATTGTATTACATTTCATTGTGTTAAAGGCTGAATTGCAGTTTTCTTTCTTATTCATTGATGAGTCGTTTCGTTTTATTTGTCTGCTATTCCGATGTATGTTTTCCTTTTCCCCGTTTAAATTGTTTATGTATTTTATCTTTTGCTGTAGATAAAAATATGCTTAATATTGCACAGGTTTATCTGGAGTCTGGTCCTAACCTCATCACTACCTCGCTGGGGTTAGGCCAGGCACTTACCAGCACATGGGGTCGGTTTTGCTGATACTATACTCTGCACTCTTTTGTGCAGATCTCAGTGCCGCAGGCTACGAACAGTAGGAACTTTCCAGTCTCTGATTTTCAGGCGACCCAAGGTAGTTCTGCAGATGTCCGTGGATCTTGGAGTCCCTTGTCCATTGCCTGTATCTGTTTCTTCTATGTAGTCCAGAAACAGCATTTTGTTATATTCTTCAGACCCTGTTTGTAGTACTCTTAAATAGTCTGTGAACCTGTGACACCAGATCTTGGGTAGACCGTTGTGGATAGTTTATCAGCGATAGTTGTGTAAAGTATTAACTTTGTGTTTATTTTACTTGTTGAATTACTGCTTTTCAGTTGATGCATTTGTGATGTAATGAATTCGTAAATAAAAACGTGGTAATTAGTCCGGTTGACTAGCTTGCCTAGCTTTCACTAGTAGGCGCCATCATGACGCCCGAGGGTGGGAAATCCGGGTCATGACAGGTTGTCCGCATTTCTCACCGCATTTTCAACGTAAAATTTGTCCAGTTCTCTATTTCAATCTGCGATACAGGCAGTGAAATTTGCGGTCCGCATTTCAGACAGCATTTCTGACTTGAACCTTTGCCCAGAAATCTGTCTAAGTATGCGATGCCCGTGTAAGATATGCGGTCCGCATGTTAGAAATGCGACCGCATATCCTGCATTACTTACCTTTTTGAACTCTTTTCTTAATTATTAGCTTCTTATACCTCATACCCTGCAAGAATGTTAAGATTACATAATTACAAGGAGGGATTTGCACTTAAAACAAGCCAAATCTAAATAATTAGTATCACATGTGTTTCTACGACATTTCTGGTCGTTACAATAAAGACATACCTGAAGTGATGAAAAGGTGAGAATTAACGACTCTGCATGTCGTCATCGGTCTCACAGGTTGCCTCCTCGACCGGATGATCCCTCCATTGAACCTTCACTGAAGCAATGTTCTTTGATCTCAACTTCTGGACCTGTCTGTCCAGGCTAGCCACCAGCTCCTCAACATAAGTCAAATCCTTGTCCAATTGGACTGAGCTGAAGTCTAAAACATGGGACTCATCACCATAATACTTCCGGAGCATAGAAACATGGAACACCGTGTGAACTGTCGATAGGTTGGGTGATAATGCAAGCTTGTAGGCCACCTCAACAACTCTCTCAAGGATCTCAAAAGGACCAATATACCTAGGGCTCAACTTTGCCCGAAGAAAAACCCTCTCTTCAACCATAAATGCTACATCACGAGCCCTCCGATTAGCATAACTCTTCTGTCTAGACTGGGCTGTCAGAAGCCAATCCTGAATCAACTTGACTTTCTCCAAGGCATCCCGAACCAAATCTGTACCCGACAACCTAGCCTCTCTCGGCTCAAACCAACCAACAGGAGAACGACACCCCCATATAGGGCCTAATAGGGAGCCATCTGAGTATTCGATTGGTAGTTGTTGTTGTAGGTGAACTCTGCAAGCGGCAAGAACTGATCCCAAGAACTCCCGAAATCCATACACATGAACAGAGCATATCCTCTAATATCTAAATGGTGCGCTCGAACTGCCTGTTCGTGTGGGATGAAATGACATACTCAACTCAACCCGTGTGGCTAACTCATGCTGCACAACCCTCCAGAAACGAGATGTGAACTATGTGCCCCAATCGGAGATAATAGACACCGACACACCATGGAGATGAACAATCTCATGGATATAGACCTGAGCCAGCTATTCTAAAGAAAAGGTAGTCACCACCGAGATAAAATGAGCCGACATGGTCAACCTGTCTACAATAACCCGTTCTGCATCAAATTTCTTCAAAGGTTGTGGGCAACTAACAATGAAGTCCATGGTAACACGCTCCCACTTCCACTCTGGAATCTCAAGTCTCTACCGCAAACCACTCGGCCTCTGATGCTCGTACTTCACCTGCTGATAGTTTGGGCATCGAGCCGCATACTCCACTATATCTTTCTTCATTCTCCTCTACCAGTAGTGTTGCCTCAAATCCTGATATATCTTAGCAGCTCCTAGATGAATGGAATACTGAGAACTGTGGGCCTCCTTAAGAATCAACTCATGCAACCCATCTATTTTGAGCTTGCATAACTGGCCCTGCATCCACAACACCCCGTCATCTCCAATAGAAACATCCTTGGCATCACCGTGCAGTACCGTGTCCTTAAGGACAAGAAAATAGGGGTCGTCATACTAACTCTCGTTCGCTCATATAAGGAAGACCAAGAAACCACGGAAGCAAGAACCTAGTTGGGCTCCGAAATATCCAATCTAACAAACTGATTAGCCAAGGCCTGAACATCCTGGGCTAGTGGCCTCTCTGCTGCCGGTAGATATGCCAAACTTCCCAAACTCTCCCCCTTTCTACTCAAGGAATCGGCCACCACGGTGACCTTCCCGGGATGATAAAAAATAATGATATCATAGTCTTTAAGAGACTCTAACCATCTTCACTGCTGTACGTTAAGAGCTTTCTGCTTGAACAGATACTGGAGACTCTGGTGGTCGGTATATACCTCACATGGGACACCGTACAGATAATGGCACCAAATTTTCAATTATGAACAATAGCTGCCAATTCCAATTTGTGGACATGATAATTCTTCTCATGGACCTTCAACTGCCGAAACGCGTAGGCAATCATCCTACCATCTTGCATCAACACCGCGCCAAGCCCAATACGATGCGTCACAATATACAATGTAAGACCCCAAACTCGTAGGCAACATCAACATTAGGTCTGTAGTCAAAGCAGTCTTGAGTTTTTGAAAGCTCACCTCACACTCCTCGGACCATCTGAAAGGAGCACCCTTCTGGGTCAGTCTAGTGAATGGTGCAGTAATGGATGGGAAACCCTCTATGAAACGGTGATAATATCCAGCCAAACCAAGGAAACTCCAAATCTCAATAGCTGAAGACGGTCTGGGCCAACTCTGAACTGCCTCGATCTTCTTTGGATCTGTCTTAATCACCTTACTCGACACCAGAGGACCCAAAAACGCCACCGAATCAAACTAGAATTCACACTTTGAGAATTTTGCGTATAACTTATTCTCTCTCAAGGTCTGGAGCAAGCTCCTCAAATGCTGCTCATGATCCTCCCAGCTGCGGGAATACACCAAGATGTCGTCAATAAACACAATGACGAATGAATCAAGATATGGATGGAATACACTGTTCATCAGGTGCATGAATGCTGATGAGGCACTGGTCAGCACAAATGACATCACGAGGAACTCGTAGAGACCATACCAAGTCTTGAAGGAAATCTTTGGGATATCCAGATCCCGAATCTTCAACTGATGATACCCTGACCTCAAATCAGTCTTCGAGAACATTCTGGCATCCTGAAGCTGGTCAAATAAGTCATGAATACACGCTAATGGAATACTTGTTCTTCACTATAACCTTGTTCAACTGCCTATAATCGATACTTGTTCTACACTTTAACCTTATTCAACTGCCTATAATCAATACACATCCGCATCGAGCTATCTTTCTTTTTTACAAATAGAACCAGAGCACTCCAAGGTGACACACTAGGATGGATGAAACCCTTATCAAACAACTATTGCAGTTGTTCCTTTAACTCATTCAACTCCACTGGTTCCATAAGATATGGTGGAATAGAAATGGGCTAAGTGCATGGCAATAAGTCAATACCAAAATCGATATCCTTATTGGGAGGCATGCCTGAAAGGTCTGTTGTAAACACATCAGGGAAATCTCTCACTACCAGAACTGACTTAACGGTAGGAGTATCAACACTAACATCCCTTACAAAGGCTAGATATGCCTCACACCCCTTCTCAACCATCTGTTGTGCCTTAAGAAAGGACACAAATCTACTAGAAATGTAATCCAAGGTACCCCTACACTCCAACCATGGTAAACCTGACATAGCCAGTGTCATAGTCTTGGCGTGACAATCTAGAATAGCATGATAGGGCGACAACCAGTCCATGCCCAAGATCACATCAAAGTCTACCATACTGAGTAACAATAGATCAATTCTGGTCTCAAAACCACCAATAACTACTAAACACGACCGATACACACGGTCTACAATAATAGAATCTTCTACAGGCGTGGACACGTATGCAGGAGAACTCAAAGAATCACGAGATATATCCAAATACAGAGCAAAGTAAGATGACACATATGAATAAGTGGATCCAGGATCAAATAAGCATGAGGCATCCCTATGATAAACTAAAACCGTGCCTGTGATGATAGCATTTGATGCAACCACCTCTGACCTTTCCTAAAAAGCATAGGATCTAGCATGGCCTCCTCCTCAAAGGCGACCTCTACACGCTTGACCTCCACCCTAGCTGGTTGTGCAGGTGGAGTGGCAACTAGAGCAGCAACCATAGCCTGTGAAGTTTGTGGATCAGGTGGAATTCGGGGAGCCTAAGTAGTCTGTAGAGGTGCACCCCTCCTAAGTCAGGGGCAGTCCTTCACCATATGTATGGTATCACCACACTCAAAACATGCTCTCAGTGGGCGTGGCTGCTAAAACTGGCTTTGGCCTGTTCGGCTAGACTGACCGCTGAAGGCACACTGTGCAGGAGGTGCACTGGATAGTAGTTGAGCAAAATGGGCAACCTGAAACCTCGAAATAGCCGGAGCACCACTTGAAGCTGGAAATCTGAATGAACTAGATGTCTAACATAGCCCCTTTCATGACGGGCTGCAGCAGGGGCACGAGCACCACTATACCCTCCAAAATGTCGAGCCCTCTTGGCCTCCCTGTCTTCTCTCTCACGGCCATGCATACCCTCCAACCTCCGTACGATCTCTACCACCTCCTGATACGAAGTATCATTCTCCAACTCAAGAGCCATGCCGAATCTATTACCATGGTTGAGCCCCTCGATGAATCTGCGGACTCTCTCCCAAACTGTACAAACCAAGGCAGATGCATGTCTAGACAACTCCACTGAATCTGATGGCAAACTCTAAGTCTGTCATACTACCCAAGCGCAACTGCTCAAACTCTGTGCGCCATGCATCTCGAAGGGTCTGGGGAACAAACCCTCTCAAGAAAATCTCGGGCTGGGCTACCCACTTTGTAAGCTTGCCACCGCTGATACGCTGCTCTTGACAGTTGGAATGTAATAAAAGCAACTTTGCTCGTCTTAATAATACCCATGGTGTGGGAAATACGATTGCGTTTCTCTATAAAACTCTGCGCATCCTCAGTAGCTAGGCCACTGTAAGTTAGAGGATGATACTTCTTAAACCTCTCAAGTCTCAGCTGATCCTCCTCGGATGCCACTTACCTAACCTCGAACTGAACTGGAACAAGAGACAACACTGGCATAACTCCTAGGACTCGATCAACTTGGACCTGCTACTATAGAGTACAGGCTGCGGGAGTCTGGGCTCCTCCCTCGACCTGAGATGTAGCTGGTGCGAGGGGAATCAATCCCGCCTGAGCCAGAGCGCTAAACATACTCATAAACTGTGATAGGTTCTCCTAAGTGCAGGGGTATCAACAGGCACCTCGGGTTCCTGTCTCCCAACCGGAGCTACTGGTAGCTCCTCAGTCGCTGCTCGGACAGGTGCTCTAGAGTGTCTGCCCTGGCCTCGGCCTCTCGCGGCTCTAGCAGGTGGCGCGAGTGTCTGATCGCGAATCCAGCAGTGTGTATCCTCACCATCTGTGAAAGAATAGAAAGACAATGCTTCAGATTTCGAAGTCAACAAATTCGCATGATAAGGACTAAAAGAAGTGGAATTTCCTAACAATTCTGTAGCCTCTTGAAGATAAGTGCAGACAGACCGTACTGATCCGCAAGGCTCTACTAAAATTGCTTATGACTCGTAACACCTATGAATCTAGAGCTCTGATACCAACTTGTCACGACCCCAATTTTCCATCTTAGGATGTCGTGATGGCACCTAGTCTCTAAGACTAGGTAAGCCTAACATTCATTGATAACATAACAGAAATATTAAAATTGAAATAATAAAATAAAACCAATAAGCTCATATTAACTCCCAAAATAGAACATCAATAATATAATTCCCAAAACCGGTGGAACTGAGTCATAATCTCTACAAGAATGTACTAATAGTCTAGGAATACAATATTGTTTTGGAACAAGAAATAACTAGTAGAATATCTTAAAGTAGAAGGTGACTTCGAGGCTTGCAAACGTTGAGCAAGTATACCTTGAAGTCTCCAAAAGCGACTAATCAATCAATCACTGGAGTCCAGCATGGGCAGACGTACCTAGCTCTGCA
The DNA here is from genome assembly GCA_002018475.1 of Nicotiana obtusifolia. Lineage (NCBI taxonomy): Eukaryota > Viridiplantae > Streptophyta > Magnoliopsida > Solanales > Solanaceae > Nicotiana > Nicotiana obtusifolia. The sequence goes on from MCJB01046081.1 coordinate 33,617, forward strand.
CAAAAATATGCAGAAGCGTAGTATGAGTACACCACAATGGTACCCAGTAAGTATCAAGCCTAACCTCACTAGAGTAGTGATGGGTCCAGGTCAAGACACCTAATAGGAGAAGATATATGGAACAAACAAAATATAATAACGAGAAGTAATGAAAAGCGGAGATAATGCATAATGACGAGTAGTTTAGTAACGTAAGCTAATGACAGAATCTAAAGCAAAAAGGCAATAAGAAGGGATCACAAAATGATATGAAATACAGACAAAAACAGGTAAGACAAGGAAGAAAAACAACAAGAACTATTCAACTAATAAACCTTTTCCATATGGAATGTACAACAAGAATCACAACCGAGGTACCGCCTCGTACTCATATTTCACAATTTCAATCACAATCTTTCCTTATGTCACTGCGCGAGCCTTATATTTAGTTTTAAAAATTATCTTTTACCGAAATAGCTACACGCGATTTAGCCCACCTTATCTCATCGCGTGGCTTCAAGTAGTTCCCCTATTAGAGACACGCAGATCAAGCCTGCCTTATCTCACCGCATGTGTATCAACTCCTAGCCTTATACCACCGCGTATCAATATCACAATACAATGACAACTCATACCACAAGTGCCCATATGCCACAACTCACCAAAAAAGTCAACAATACCAATGTTTCCACAACAATAGCCCATGGCTCAGTCATTATGTTTTCAAAAATTTCAATAACAACAAGATGATTGAGGATACTCAACAAGGGAAATTGATTAGAATCACTTATCTAATGTTTGTAGAAGAAAATCCCCCTTCCAAATCGTCTCGAACAGAGTCTAGGGTTTTAGAATGAGAGAATATGATGAAAAATCCCGGCTCACAACCCTTTTGTTCAGCTGCAGCTGTCGCAATTGCGAACCCTCGTAATTGCGAAGGAATTCTCGAAAATGCGACCATACAGCCTAAGAGAAAGTTGCAAATGCAACAATGGCTTCGCATTTGCGAAGCCTGCCCTCATCGAAAATGCGACACTTTTGTCGCAAATACGAGCCGACCTAAATATTGACACTCTTTGCACTTACAATCCAAGTATCACAATTGCGACACGTGAGATCCTCCTTCTATGACCGCAATTACGATGCTAGTGTTCGCAATTGCGACGCCGGAGGCATCAGCACACCAGCAGTCCCAATTTTCAATCCAAACCATTCCGCAACACGTCCGAAACTCATCCGAGCCCTCGTGGCTCCAAACCAAACATCCGCACAAGTCTAAATATATCATACGAACTAGCTCGCGTGATCAAAACACAAAAATAACATCTAGAACTACAAATCGGATACCAAAAGCATGAATTTCAAAGAAAAGTCCAAGAACTTCTAAAATTGCAATCAAGCGTCCGAATCCTATCAAATCAACTCCAAATGACACCAATTTTGCATACAAGTTCTAAATAGCATAAAGGCCTATTTCAAGTCCCAAAACCAAATTCCAAACTCGATAGCCAAAAGTCAACCTATGGTCAATCTTCTAAACCTCAAATTGCAAATTTCGGCAAAACAACATGAATCAACCTATGGAACTCTGAATTCGATTCCAGGCACACGCCCAAAGTCAAAATCATGAGCTATGGGGGCCATCAAAACACCGTTCCGGGGTCATTTTTCCAAAAATTAAAGTTTGGTCAACATAATCAACTTAGGCTTCTATACCAAGAATCAAAGGGTCCAAATCAACCCCAAATCTTCTTGTAATTAAACTAACCCACCCCACATGTCGTAAAACCACAATTGCATATGTGTGAAGCATCAAAAGGGAAAACGGGGTATAATACACAAAACGACCGGTCGGGTCGTTACAATAACCAACAAGGCGATTAGGTATATCTCTATCCTAACGGCAAATCCGTTCCTGATGCTCATATCTTGCCCTACTCAATCTTATATAGAATCTAGAATTCCTTCTCCCGAGTTCAATCTTAGATTCATAGATAGTATTCAATTGGTGATCAAGCAATCAAATATTTAAGCATAAGATTGAATAAATAAACCAATATGATAAATAACATAACAATTCAAGCATCAAACCACAATGTTCATGTAGCACCCACAACTCTAGAACTAATAAACTATGAAATTAAAGGAAAAGAAGAGAAGAAAAAATAGTTGCAAGCTTCCTCCAAGCGTGGTTTGCATTCCCGTATGTGAATTCTCCTTCAAAGTATGTTAGATACCTCCTAAATTAGGGTTAGGACCCCTTTTATACGAGTTGGGACCATATAGAGCCGGAATAACCTTGTCCGAGACGAAATAAGAAACAAATCCCACAACGCAAGGTCCAGGCCAGCGTGTAGAGCCGGAATAACCTTGTTCGAGACGAAATAAGTAAAAAATCCCGCAACGCAAGGTCCAGGCCAGCGCGTCGCGCTGGCCTTAGCGCGTAACATTTTTCAATTTCAATTCAAGAATTGTATTTCCTCCCCTTTTTGTCTTGCACTTGGGGGGACAAACACCAAAGCGTGTCCCCCCTTTTTCTTCTTCTTTTTTTTAATTCTTTTATTTTCTTTCTTTTTCTTTCGCGTGTTATTCAATTTTGCTCCAAATCTCTTTGTCTTCACATTGCTTTACTCCTACTCAGTTAAAATATAATATTAAGCATAAAGTAATATTATTTATACTCAAAAGGTGATAAAAGTACTAGAATATGAGGCGACAATGGTTAAATATATGCATTTTTTGCCGAACATCACAACCCCACATTTAAACTGTTGCTCATTCTCGAGTAAGCATTAAAATCACTCTCAATAAATCAAGCCTAGAAACACCACCACTTCGGTTGATACTAACAATTAGGCCCTATAGCAACTCAAACCATCAGATATACACTTCCTGATTATCGTTCAAAATATACAAGTCACAAACAAACAACAAACTTCTAACCTCCTAACCTCAGAGAGAGACTCTAACTCACAAAATTGAAGCTTACTCACCTACTATGTCAACGCTAATCACATCACATATCTGTAAGAAATAAGTTCTCTCATAAGAATAAATAGTTCATACACTCAAATAAAAAAATGAATATAATTTAAGGACTTAGCATCAAAGAACAACTCCCACACTCACAAACGAATTCACATGTATGCACAAAGAATCATAGGCTTGCCCATTATGTACATCTCTACTAATTAATTATGCTCGAATAGAATCAATTAGGACTTTAATGGGTTGTAATGTTTGCTAGGGGACAGATAGGAGAGCTATATAATAGTGACTTACACTTCCCTAATCACTTTGCACTTTTAGAATTCATCACCCATTATTTTCATCTCTCAATTTATAATTCAGCCATCTCTTCGAGTATTGTTTCACAAGTATTTCCCTCATATCAAGAATGTTTCCTTTAATAGGGTCTTTTCATCACTTTGCAGTTACTATTGGTCACTATTTTTCATTTAATTATCCTTTTCTTCAAATTTATCAATTAATATCATGATCTAAGCAACAATGCTCAAGGAAGCAGGGTGCAAAATCTAAGGACTAAAAAAAAGAATCAAGGCAAAAATACAGCTTCCAAACAAAAGGCTACCGGCTCAAAGGGATCACTAGTGCTACAATGTCTGAAAAGGCAAAACTTCACAAGACATATCAAAGAAAGCCTATTATCATCTTCTAAACAGAGAAAAACTTTTATTTTGCTTCAATAACATGCAGGGAAGTTCTAGACTAAGATGCAAAACATGAAATATATGTAAGAAATCCTCACCCCACATGGCACAAGTATCAATCAAGATGAATCAGTTCTACTCTAAGACAAACAAGATCATAGAAAACGACACAATCAGAATAAGCTATATACAGAGTCACAACCCTAAGTCTAGGTGTTAGAAAGTCTGCTATTTTATTCATTACTCAAGCACTCAGAGGAAAGTACTACTCAAGATTCGTCCTAAATATGCTAGTATCAAACAATTCACAAAGGTTTTTTTTCTCCCTCTTTTATTACTCCTAAAAAAGTTTACCCGGTTCAAGTTACATCCCTGGAAAAAAGCTGATGCAAAAAGAAAAACCGAAGGGGGGGGGGGGG
>MCJB01046081.1:37705-101577 GCA_002018475.1 Nicotiana obtusifolia
GGGGGGGGGGGGGAGGGTATTACCTAACTAAAACTAACTAGAACAAAACCAAAATATTTTTGGAATTTTTCATTGGACTTCAGTCGTCCAAGAAAGTTGTCCACATGATCCATCATCGGGAAAAGTCCAAATTTTCTGATTTTGTTTTCTTTTTTGTTTTCCTTTTTGTTTTTTTATTTTGATTTTTTATTAACAAAAATCACTATAGTAAGAAAGAATACTACAACTAAGTTAGGATAGCACAAAAAATCACCGAGACACTATCCTTATCCCAGAATTAAAATTATGCAATGTCCTCAACGCATACAATAAATAAAAAGAGGGTAAAAGAGACTCCCTGTTATGCCAAAGGTCGAAGTATTAGCAGCTCATGGGATACTCAAACTTCTCCCAGTTATGATCCTTTGTGTGATCACCTCACACTTAGTTTTAACCACCTCCTCGCTTTTCCATACTTCCTATTGGCTTTGATTCCATGCTCCTACTCATACAAAATACAAAAACAACACTACAAAAATAACACACAAAAAAACAAACAATAAAAATGAGTGGAGTTGGGTTGCCTCCCAACAAGCTTCTGATTTAACGTCGCGGCACGACGCCATCACTTTAACCATTTTTCTTTCCACGTTGAGGAAATGAATTGCGCCCCCAATTTTGCATCAATGTTCTGTCACGTTCCTGGACGGTGGTGTTAAAATAGAGGAACCAAGCAATAGATATCGCATCTTGCATTTCTTGGCTCTTAAGTGGGGCATGTCATTTTGCCTTTTTGGTGTGAACAATTTTTGAATGTAAGGCTCTTGTTCTTCATCTATACATCTCTCCAAAAGCTCAATTTCCATGTCTCTATCCAAACATAATGTAGAAAAATATTTAGAATAAGGATGAACATGCTCCAACTCCAAAACTGCATTATTTTTGACATCATCAATAATGTATACCCCCTCAACCTCGGCATCATAAACAAGAGCATGGTCTAATGATTGGTACTCTTGTTTTAGCTCCTCAATTTGGCCAATAAGATCTTTTTTCAGCTTCACACAACTCATCACTAAATTGGTGGGTGTCAGACGCAACACCTTTGCACGCAATTGAGCCTCCAAGTCGTGAATAGAACTGTCAAATTGGTCGATCTCTTGTCTCAATTCAGCTTTTTCTTCTATAAAGTGTTGCATCTCATTTTGTAAGTTTTTCACGAAAACCTCCATATTCCTCTAATAAATTCCTGTGCATATCAATAATGTGAACATCATGTTCCACATAATCCAATTCATTACTCCTTTCAAACTCACAAGAATTATTAGAATCAAAATAAGAAGAGATTAGAGTAGGATAACAACACTTAGGACAACTATTCTAATTTACACCACAAATAGTACAGGATTGAGATGGTGTACACAACTCGGTCCTGAAATTTTTTTTACATTGTCGCCACAAGTAGGGTCCTTTTCAATAAGGACAAGGATCACAAAACAAGAATATGTACCATTACACCATTTTTCGTTTACATATGCGATGTAAAAAAATGTAATACTAACTACACTAAACAAAAATTAAAAACTTGAATAGATAAAAAGTACAAATATAATCTAATAAAATATTTAATTTCTATGTCCCTAGCAACGACGCCAAAAATTTATTGCTCCCAAACGCACACAGAAATATACGTGATCATACAAGTAATATAGGATTGTAAGTCCAGATATCGTACCCACAGGGACTTGTGATTAACTATTTACTAAATTAAACTAAGACAATTAATCTATTCAAACGATTTTCTAAGGCATAAATATTTAACTAAAATTAATATAGAGTAGTTAACTAAGAAATTAAAAGGAAATAAATTGGCAATCTTAGAGATGAATTCAATAGGAGAAAATATTCCAGAGTTATGCGTTAGCTAACAATCCCGTTGAGTTTGTCACTTAAATAATATAATTAATTTATATGATTTATTGGTTGACACTAGGGGTGCTTATCGGGCGGATCAGACGGATAATTACGCTTAACGGTTCGACTTATCGGTTATCGGATTATAAATGTAGTAATCCATTAGCCATCCAATAAGACAACAGGCGGATTGGTATCAGATTAATGATTATTGGGCGGTTATCGGGCAGTTTGTCGGCTAAACCAAATAAATTGTTTTTGGTACAATATTGAAATGGATTCTTTTTTTTTTTTCGGGTGGTTTTGTTAACTAACTTCCTTTACGCATCCTAAAAAACCTGATGAGCTGGATAGGATTAAAAATTCAGGTGGGAAAGTTATAATTTGGAATGGACATCGAATCTTAGGAGTTCTTGCTACTTCAAGATCTATAGGAAAGTGTAAATATAAAAATGCATAACGGTTTAACGGTTTATCTAATAAGAAAATTGATTAATTCATCCCCAAACCGTTAAGCCGTTAATTATAAAATATCACCGTCCATTACCCCGATAATCCGATACCAATAAGCCAATAAGCCATCAGTTCGGATCGGTTAACGGTTTCGGTTCGGTTTTGAACAACCCTAGTTGACAGGGTTAATATTACTCGTAATATTCCCCTGAAGTTATACTCACCTATTCAAGATAATCTAACGCCTATATTTCTATGAAATTAGGATTAACAAGAACGCATCAATAATTCCCGTATAATAATCAAGCAAGGCGATGTAACGACCCGATCGGTCGTTTTGAGTATTTTATTCCCGTTCCCTTATTTATTGCCTCCTATATGTTCAATTGTGGTTATGTGACTTGTGGGGGTAGTTGGTTTGGTTTCGGGTGAGTTTCAGAGTGAATTGGGACACTTAGTCCTAAAGTTGGAAGCTTAAGCTGAAAGAGTTGACCGGAGTTTGAGACGACTCCAGAATGGAGTTTTGATGGTTCCAATAGCTTTGTACGGTAAATTTGGACTTAGTTGTATGTCCGAATATTGATTTGGAGGTCCGTAGATTGGTTTGAGGCTTATTGGTGAAAGTTGGAAAAGTTTATGTTCTGGAAGGTTGATAGGTTTAACCGAGGGTTGACTTTATTGATAGTGGGCTCAAATTATGATTTCGGGGGTTGGTATAAGTCCGTTGTGTTATTTCTGACATGCATGCAAAATTTTAGGTCATTCAGAGTTGGTTTGATATGATTTGACATTAGTTTTAACAGTTAAATGTTCATTGGTTCAATATGCTTGAAATGGGATGATTCGTAGATTTTGATGTTGTTTGATGTGATTTAAGGCCTTGAGTAGGTTTGTATATTCTAGGACTTGATGGTATTTTTGGACGGGGTCCCGGGGCCCAGAGTGTGATTCAGATTAAATCAAGATCCATTTTGGACTTAGGAAGGCTGTTGAAGGGAGCTAAGTTTTGATGTCGTCACACCTACGGTGGGCTTGGCTGCAGGTGCGGAGCCACAAGTACGGCTGGGGGATTCCAGAAGCGAAGGGAGGCTGGCCAGAGGAAAGTCGTAGGTGCGAACACCTGAGTGCAGGTGCGCATTCGCAGATACGGTGACTGGTCCACAGAAGCGTACTTTGAGCGAGCATTGAGGGGGTGCGCAGATGTTCATAGGATTCTATAGGAGTGGAAGCGCAGATGCGTTGTGTGGACAGCAAAAGCGAAATTTGCTAGGCTTGAGTTAGAGCTGCATCTACGATATTTCTTCTGCAAATGCGAAGTCGCATATTCGACTGAATGACCGCAAATGCGAAAATCACTGGGCAGAAAAGGGTGGAATCGAGGGTTTTATTTTATTATCCATATTTTGAGTTTGAGAGCTCGAGTTAGGGTGATTTTGGAGGGAATTTTAAAGGATTGGATCGGGGTAAGAATTCCCTCTTCCGAGTTCAATCCTAGATTTGTAGATAGTATTCAATTGGTGATCAAGCAATCAAATAATTAAGCGCAAGATTAAATAAATAAACCAATACGATAAATGACAGAACAATCCAAGTTTCAAACTACAACGTTCATGTAGCACCCACAATTCTAGAACTAATAAACTATAAAATTAAAGGAAGAGAAGAGAAGAAAAACTAGTTGGAAGCCTTTTCCAAACGTGGTTTGCATTCCCATATGTGAATTCTCCTTCAAAGTATGTTATATATCTCTCAAATTAAGGTTAGGACCCCCTTTATACGAGTTGGGACAGTCTAGAGCCGAAATAATCTTGTCGCGGACGAAATAGAAAAAAATTTCGCAACGCAGGGTCCAGACCAGCGCATCTTGCTGTCTTAGCGCGTAATATTTTCAATTTCAATTCAAGAATTGTATTTCCTCCCTTTTTTGTCTTGCATTTGAGGGAACAAACACCAAAGCGTGTCCCCCCTTTTTCTCCTTCTTTTCTTTATTCTTTTATTTTCTTTCTTTTTCTTCCACGTTTTATTCAATTTTGCTCCAAATCTCTTCGTCTTCATATCGCTTTATTCCTACACATTTAAAATATAATACTAAGCATAACGTAATACAATTTATACTCAAAAGACGATTAAAAGTACTAGAATCGAAAAATTGAATTTGGTACTTGGATTTTTAAATATCCAAAAATCTAAAGTTTTTTTACATATTTGGTGCATTATCCATATGCCACAAATAATAAGTTCAATACCGTATTCATTAGACATTATCTCATATATTCAATGTTAATTACTAAGTTACTGTCAGAATACATTCTTTTGGACATGGTTTTACTATTGCTACTTCTTCTTGGCCGTATTAATATCTCTATTGCATTTGATAATGATTTCGTTACTTGAATACTTTATTTGGATGATTGCGGTGAGAATGAAGATCTTTAAGGCAATTTAACATGATTACTTCATTTGTATATTCATTTTTTTAAGACGAGGAAACATCTCAACTTATAAGCTCAAAACCTAAAATCTGAAATATCCAAACCGATTAATCCAAAACCAAACTTAAAAAATCGGATCCAATCAGAGCTTATTTGGATTGGATTTGGATTGTCATTTTTTCAATCCGAAAACGAAAAATCCAAACCAAAATTTTCATATCCAATCCGAATTGCCCGAATGCCCACCCTTAGTGATAACATTAATCTTTAACCCTGACCATTTTTGTCAGTGAAAATCACTTTTTAGGTAAAAAATGATACAGATTAGTAGTTTTTCTTGATATGCATAGCTCCAAAATAAGAATTTTTATTATTATAAATGTCCAAAATGTAAATTTCCTTAATGAGAATAAACTAGGTAATATATTATTTGGAGAAAACTAGGAATTACTCGAAAGAACAAATATTAAGATAATCAAATATTGAAAAATATTATTGCGTCGAGTTTACTAAGAAGGGATGCTAGCTAGATCCATTAGTCCATTAATAATTAATGAAAAATCAAATACAGTATAACCTTTTCTGAAAACAATAACCATCAAATATATATTTTTTGTATATTAATGTAACTATATCTATATCTATATATATGTGTATGATATACATATTGTATACATAAATAGTATATGATATATATATATATTGTATACATAAATAGTATATATTTTTTGTATATTTGGTTAGTTGGTAGCTGTAATTATTTTGGCTGGTCGGCCAAGTGTGTTAAAAGCCATTAATCACCAAAAATCTACTATTAGGTGTAAAAAAGACTATCTGTTCAGTATAATAAAATAATTACGGTTTAGAGGAGTTCTCTGTATTTAGGAGAGTTTTAAGCCAGTTCGTCCGCTTTGTAAAGATTTTCAACAACTGATGACTCAATTCATGAGATTTCCAATGACTCAATTCGTGATTACTGAGAATCTACTTAATTTACTTTTATATGAAGAAACTTGTAAGTCCCCTAAACTAGTACTTACACATATTAATTAAGTATATAAAGAAAGAATATCTTTGCAAAGAAACATGTTGTGTCTAAAACAAACAAAACTAGCTGGAAAGTCGTTATCAAACACTTACAGAGAGGTGGAAAGTCTTTTAACTTACCTTATGTATGGTCTCACTTTATACCATACTAGGTGTAAAAGACTATCTTTTTAATATAATAAAATAACTACGGTTGAGAGAAGTTCTCTGCATTTAGGAAATTTTTAGGCTTTAGACAAATGAAGTTCGTCCGCTTTGTGAAGATTTCCAACAAATGGTGATTCAAGTTGTGAGATTCCAGATGACTTAATTCGTGGTTACTGAAAATCTGCTATTATAAGAAGAAACTTGTAAGTCCCTAAAATTAATAGTTTCAATAAGATATTACACCAAATATATAAAAAGAGAATATCTTGGCAAAGCAACACGTTTTGTCTAAAATAAACAAAACTAGCTGAGAGGTCTTTATCAATCACTTCTAGCTGGAGGGCCTTTATCAAACACGTTGTGGGAGCCAAATAAATTTTGAGTCTTTATTTAATGAATATGTCAACGAGCTAACTGTAATAAGTGAAGTTCTTGAAGGAGATAGAGATTTACAACTTCAATTAATACTTATTTGAGAAATGAGAGAACTATCAGTATTTCTACATTATTCTTTTGTTTAAGGCAACGTGAATCTATTAAATACTCCTATCAACTTTTTTCCTTCATTTAATTCAATCCTTCAATTTTTTCACTAATTCATGAGAAAATATGAATTAATCAAATGTTCTGAACGAAAACTCTGAATAATAACTTTTTCTTGTGAAAGGACTTGTCAAATGTTTGTAGCGAATGATCGATCTTTCAAGGCAATATCACTAAACTACCACATGTTTTTAGTTACTTTTGTTAACGACTAAAAAATTAATCTAAAACCTGTATATTGAACCGCTTCCAGCTGGTGTGTATTTCTAAACGAGCAAAATTAAATGGTTTCAAATGGGCCGGGTAGGCTGTGAAACCCCAGCTATTATTGATGATTTCTTAAATTAAAACTTTTTTTTTGTTTAATTTAGAAGACCGCCATTCTCGTAGGGGGTTAGGCAGACCCCTACCTGTAGATTAATAACCAAAATAAGAAACATACAATAAAAGGAACCAAATGCCTATGATCCTCTTTGAAGTAGAAAGGACTAGACATGTCCAATCCAATATCATTAACACCAAAAAAAGGCTAGCTATGTTAGTACTACTATGATTGCAGGAAGTGAGTCTCCCATGTACATATTGTTTACCCGTAAAACGATACAGTTGAATTTGTAACGTGATTTATAGACACGTGAATTAAATTTATCTAAGAATTTAAAATAACTAAGAACAGACATAAACCGATTAAGTAAACTTGAAAGAAATACAAGCTTGATTGTGAAATGAGCTTTCCCCGAAGCAGAAGTGAAACAATGTAATAAGCAGAAAGAAAGAGTATTGTTAATAGAACGAGAATACATTTTGCCTTTTTTGCATATAAATGTTTCGTCTCAATGATGAATACAAATTCTTCTATTTATAGCTCAATTGAGGGAGACAAGATCCCTAAATCAAGCTCTTCTTCAATATGAATAAAACCCCTATTTATGGTTGCATAACAGTTGAGTTTAAATGCAAAGATTCTTTGTAACGGCTGCTCATTAGATATTGTCTTTTCCAACCGAGATCTTCCTTTCAGATTTCTCGCCCCCGATTCTAGTGTATTCAGAACTCATTCGGCATCGGTCACACGTTTGTAACTGGTGTCATCTATTTGTTGACTCATCTCTATAATGGTTTCTAACACTTGAAAGGACACACGTCTCCTAGCATTTAATGAGTCGAACACGTGTTATCCTGTAATTCAGCATGTATTTTTGCCAGTTCCCTAGGAAATGATGACCATGAATTATGCCGCCTATAAACTCCTCCACCTCTTGCCATTTTTATCTTTTACTTTTACAAACCCATCTTCTTCGAATTCCTCAAAGCTTTTCTACAAACCTCTCTTTCTCAGTAAAAGATATTTTTACCCAGATTTTCCATAGCCATGTCTTCTACTACATCTGTTCCCGAAAACTCTGGTATTTACATCGATGATGGCCCTTCTAAGAAGAACAAAACTAAAGAAACCGATGCCAGCCTTCCAAATACCAACACAATCCTCCCCGCTCAACTGGATTTTGAGATGGATCTTCAAGTACAAAAGGAACCCATTAACCCTAAAAATGACAGAAATTGGCCTGTCAGTAGATATCCTTCTTCCATCCGTCCTGCTAATATCTCAGTTGTGAAAGAAGATTTGGACTGAAAAATTTGAAATTTTAGCTCACAATGAAGTGGAAAGGGTCACCTTCGGTAAACCAGGGTTCATGTACATTTACACATACCCTTTTATTTTAAGAATGGGCCAAGAAATTGATCCTATTATTTTAAAATTGTGCCACAACTATCAAATTTGCTTGGCTCAGGTAAGTCCGTCAATATGGCGTATGGTGGCTTGCCTTCGGGTATTGTGTTCCTGGATCGGTGAAACCCTCACTCTTGCCCATTTGATCAACCTCTACTTCCCAAAAAACTTCCATAGAGGCATGATCAAACTCAGCAAATGCATTCACCATGCCAACGTTACCAATATCGATGATGATAACGACTGTGGTTGGATGGAAAGGTTCGTTTTCATTACTACCAAAGACATCCCTCCGACGACAGTACCTTTTATCCCCGAATCCTGTAACTTTACTCGTAAGTTTCTCAAAACCCCTTTTTCTACTATGTTAAAGAAAATTCTCCTTTGATAACGTTTATTTCCCTTACTTTAGCTACATGTTGGGTCCCTCATTCGGTTCAAAATCCTATATGAAATCAATCACTTCTCACTCTCCCAATCTTTTTTTAAGCGCTTGCTTTAACCCATTTAGTGAAATAATCAGTTAAAACTAAAAGAATTTTACCTGTCCGGGCACTTAAGGCAAAGGACGAACTATGTCCATACCCCATTTCATGAATGGCCACAATGATACCACCGAGTGCAGAAGCTCTACTGGATGATGCACTAATTGTGCATGACGCTGACATTTATCACAGTTTTGAACGTATGCTCTTTGTGTCTTGTTCCATTCAGGCCCAATAGTAACCAGCCCTTATCAATTTAAGAACCAACGAGTCCGTACCAGAATGATTTTCGCAAATCCCTTCATGAACTTCTTTCATTACATAATCAGCCTCCGATGTCCTTACACACCGAGCTAATGGTCCTTGAAAAGTCCTTCAGTTTAATTGACCATCAATAAGGCAATAACAAATAGCTTTAGTTCGTAGCGCCCGGGAAGCTTTAGGATCTTCAGGCAATTTTCCATGCCTTAAATAATCTATAAACTCGTTTCTCCAATCCCAAATTAGGTTGGTTGAGTTAACTTTGCAATACCCATCCACATCTAGTATTGAGTGCAACACCTAAACTACTTCACCGGAATTGACTCCTTCCATTTCCACGCATGACCCTAAATTGGCCAACGTGACTGCCTTCACGTTCTCTTCCCTTAGGAAATAAATTACCGATCACTCCCTGAACCGTGAGAGTAAAACTTGAACCTTACTCAAGTACTATTGTATGTGCTCCTCCTTGGTGTCAAAGACACCATATATCTTATTCACTACCAGCTGGGAGTCACATTTTATTTCAATCACCTCGGAGCCTCATACTTAGCTTCATTATTAGACAAAAGGAACAGATCTAATGGCCTGTCTCAGGGTCTCTCCCAAAGGAGTGATTAATACTATCCCAAGACCGGGCTCTTTTATGTTAGAGCCTCTATCCGTAAATAGGGTCCATACTTCGGAAACGGTTCCCGACAACAAATCTATTTTTTTAGCAGCTAAAGGCATCATCCCCGGACTAAATTCAGCCACAAAGTCGGCCAAAACTTGTTACTTAATGGCTGTTCGAAGTTTATATTCTACATCAAGTTCACTAATTTCAACTATCCATTTAGCCAATCGACACGATAATTCGGGCTTATAAAGGACCTTCCTTAAGGGAAAAGTCGTCACTATGGCTATTGCGTGATACTGAAAATAAGGTCTAAGCTTTTGAGAGGTAACTACTAGAGCTAGAGACAACTTTTCCAAGTGCAGATAACGTGTCTCCGTGCCTGATAAAATTTACTAACATAATAAACAGAAAATTGCGTACCTTACTCCTCCCGGATCAGAACTGCACTCACCGCAACTTCTGAAGTCGCTAAATAAATTAATAACTACTCACCCTCCTTCCGTTTGGACATTTGCGGCGGATTAGATAAGTACCTTTTTAGGTCTTTCAACGCTTGCTGGCATTTCGGAGTCCACAAAAAATCATTCTTCTTTTTCAAAAGTGAAGACAAATAATGACATTTTTCTGATGACCTAGATATGAATCTGCTAAGGGCCTCTAGCCTGCCGGTCAACCTTTGCTTCCTTCACACTAGTCAATTTTCCTGGGATATTCTCTATGGCCTTAATGTTGTCGAGTTCATTTTAATTCCTTTTTGAGAAACCAAAAAATTTCTTGGAATTGTGGATTTTGAAATTGACAAAAAGACTCTCCAAAAAGAATTTTATTCTCCCGATAATCTTTTCAAAAGAACTTGATTTTAAAATACAAAGAAGAGAAAAGAAAATAAATTCAATCAAAATTTTATGATTATCTAAATGCTGTTAAAAGACAGATCAATTTCGTTGAATGGTTTGAAATCTATGCTGATTATATGGAAATAGATTTCCCTTTTTCAAAATCTATTAACGTTTCAAAAGTTTGGAAAACTAATACTGGTGAAGAAGTTATTTCCGAACTTCCTCCGTGACAAGGATTTTCTACAATTTTTGCCAATATCTCTATTACAGTTGCTCCTTTTAAGAAAAGAGCTGATAACAAACCATTTACTGGCAAAGATATGAAACATATTTCTGAACAAAATAGTTAGATGAATAAATATCTACAAACTATTGGATAATATTTAATTGTCAATCCTTCTTTGACTACAATGAAGAAATCCACAGCAGGACCTTCCACCTCTAATGTTCCTCTTTTTAAACCTTAGGAGATACCCAGAATTCATTCTAGGGAGCTCCATATGCATCATTCTAAAGGCTCTCCTCAACTTTCTGAGCTTCAGCGAAGAATTGAAGAAATTGAAAAAACTTTAGTGGTCCAAGATACGCCAGTCCGCCAAGCTACTGAAGCTTCTTCGATCCGTCAGACTCCTACTGCAACTTCTAAACTCATAGGAGTCCTTGGAAAGATAGATTCGGACCAAAAATCTGAACAACCAGTATCTATAGAAGAAAATCCACCTCTAGATATCGCACCTATTCGTGCTGAGTCTTCCAACTGGAGGAAACCTCAAAAACTCTACTATCCAAGGGCTACCCATCCAGATGTAGTTTTGGAAGAAAAATCCAATGTCACGCAGAACTATTACAATGAAAACAACATTTATGAATGGAACATAGATGATTGTTTTGAGTATAATATTCTCGAAAAGTTGCAGCAGATGACCATGGTTGCCACTGCTTACAAAACTTTTCATAATTGTTCTGACCAGGGTACTACCCATGTCCTTGTAGCTGGATTTACAGGGCATCTCAAAGGTTTGTGGGATACCAACCTCAGTGGAGATGATAAGCAACAAATCTTCTAGTTCATCAAAGTTGATGAAATAGGCCAACCGATTCTTAGGGACGGGGATACAATTCTCGATTCTACCAATACCTTGATATATACTATTATCATAACCTTCGTAGGTTGTCCATGAATTTTAAGGGAAAAAACAGCCGAAGTACTTAACAATCTTAAGTGCAGAACTCTTTCAGATATTATGTGGTACAAAAACTCTTTCCTCATGCAGATCTATGAACGCCCTAATGGGAACCAACAACATTGGAAAGGAAAATTCTTAGATGGTTTGCTAAAATCACTTAGAGATTTAGTCAAAGAAGATTACCAAAATTAATATTCTGGTGGTATTGTTCCTTATGATCAGATCACCTAGGGTCAAATTACCAGCTAAATCTAGCAAGTTTCTCTCAAAATCTGTAAAGTAGAAAAATGCTGAGACAATTAGCCAAAGATAGGACTCAAACTCGTAAAGACTTAGGTAGTTTTTGAGAATAGTTTGGTCTACCTCCTTGCGGTAAAAAGCCTCACAAAAGACGCAAACCCAAAAAGGAACTTCCTAGTCCTAGCAATCCTATGTCTAAGTATAGGAAAAGAAGGCGGTCACTTGTAACCTTTGGGTCATCCAAAAGTAGAACTTCTTAAAACAATTTCCATATTTACCTTCTTTGTATGAAAGAACAGGTATTTCTATGAATCTTGCTCTTAGATCTAGACTCTTCAATATGATACTAAGATAAAACTAGAGTATTTTTCTTAAGTTCTATAGATCTAAAAGAACTTAACTCCTAGTTCTTTTAGAATAACTTAACTCCTAGATCTGGTATTTCTACAGAAAGTTAGCTAAAAACTTGAATATTTCCTTATGAAACCCTTGGTCTCTTGAGCCAAGGACAGGATGTTTTTAAAAACCTTTATTAAAATGTCCTTGTTTTGCCACACCCCTTCGAAATCTTCTAGATCCTCTTCGTCATCTTCCTCATCTTCTACATCCAATTTCATGCTCAAAGAAGAGATTAGTTCCTCTGACTTACATCAAACAATTGACAACTAAAAAATCCCTAAACATCCCCAGTCTACAATGTACAAGTCTTCTAGATGGAACAACCTGACAAGTGATTATCACATGTCTACTATCGAACAGACTATTCCCTCTTGAATTGTATCATGAGGTGATCAAACTTCTTAATATCAATTCAATAGAAAAATATAGACAGAAATACAATTATCTCCATTTTGGTTTAGAAGGCTCCTCCTACTGAAGTTAGCTGTGATCACCCCAGTTCGCCTACCTATACGTCCTTAGGTGCTGAACTTGGTGATGATAAAATTAGAATAGGAGTCTTAGAAGTGGATTTTGAAATTGACAAAAAGACTCTCCAAAAAGAATTTTATTCTCCCGATAATCTTTTCAAAAGAACTTGGTTTTTGGAAAAATACAAAGGAGAGAAAAGAAAATAAACTCAATCAAAATTTTATGTTTCTTTAAATGCTGTTAAAAGACAGATCAATTTCTTTGAATGGTTTGAAATCTATGCTGATTATACGAACTCTTTTTCAAGATCTATTAACATTTCAAAAGTTTGGAAAACTAATACCGGGGAAGAATTTATTTCCAAACTTCCTCCGTCACAAGGACTTTCTACAACTTTTGCCAATACCTCTATTACAGCTGCTCCTTTTAGGAAAAGAGCTGATAACGAACCAATTACTGGCAAATATATGAAATATATTTTTGAACAAAATAATTACACGAATAAATATCTACAAACTATTGGAGAATATTTAATTGTCAATCCTTCTTTGACTACAATGAAGAAATCCACAGCAAGACCTTCCACCTCCGATGTTCCTCTTTTTATACCTTACGAGATCCCAGAACTCATTCTAAGGAGCTCCATATGCATCATTCTAAAGACTCTCCTCAACTTTCTGAGCTTCGGCGAAGAATCCTAGAAATTGAGAAAACTTTAGTGGTCCAAGATACGCCAGTCCGCCGAGCTACTGAAGCTTCTTCGACCCGTCAAACTCCTACTGCAAATTTTACTCATAGGAGTCCTTGGTAAGACCGATTCAGACCAAGAACCTAAAAAATCAGTATCCATAGAAGAAAACCCTCCTCTAGATATCGCACCTATTCGTGATGAGTCTTTCAACTGGAGGAAACCTGAAAAACTCTACTATCCTAGGGCTACCCATCCAAACATAGTTTTGGAAGAAAAACCCAATGTCTGTAGAATAATTACAATGCAAACAACATTTATGCATGGAACATAGATGGTTGTTCTGAGCATAATAATCTCGAAAAGTTGCAGCAGATGACCATGATTGCCACTGCCTATAAGACTTTTCATAATTGTTCTAACCAGGATACTACCCATGTCCTTGTAGCTTGATTTATAGGGAAACTCAAAGGTTGGTGGGATACCCACCTCAGTGGAGATGAGAAGCAACAAATCATCCAGTTCATCAAAGTTGATGAAACAGGCCAACCGATTCTTAGGGACGGGGATTCAATTCCCGATTCTACCAATACCCTAATATATACTATTATCATAACCTTCGTAGGTTGTCCATGAATTTTAAGGGAAAAAACAGCCAAAGTACTTAACAATCTTAAGTGCAAAACTCTTTCAGATTTTACGTGGTATAAAGACTTTATCCTCATGCGGATCTATGAACGGCCTAATGGGAACCAACAACATTGTAATGGAAAATTCTTAGATGGTTTGCTAAAATCACTTAGGAATTTAGTCAAAGAAGAATTCCAAAATTAATATTCCGGTGGTATTGTTCCTTATGATCAGATCACCTATGGTAAAATTACCAGCCAAATCTAGCAAGTTTCTCTCAATGTTGTAAACAAGACAAAATGCTAAAACAATTAGCCGAAGATAGGGTTCAAACTCGTAAAGACTTAGGTAGTTCTTGCGAACAGTTTGGTCTACCTCCTTGCGGTAAAAAGCCTCACAAAATCCGCAACCCAAAAAGGAACTTCCTATTCCTAGCAATCCTACATCCAAGTATAGGAAAAGAAGACCTTCCCATACGAAGCCGAAGTATTCTAAACCTAAAAATGAGAATACACCAACTTCAACTACGGTCAAATGTTACAGATGTGGTAAAACAGGTCAAATTGCAAACTTTTGTAGGGTTTCAAAGGCTATTAGGAACCTTCATATTGATGAGTCTCTCCTTAATAAAATTGAAGGACTCTTGCTTATAGACAATGATTTTGAGGTTGCTGAAGACGAGTATGAGCAGCAATTTAACCAACTCTAAGATGATGACTTAGATTCCTCATCATCTTCAACCCAGTCTGATCGAGAAGCTCAAGAAAGTCTTCCTGGGATTATTGTTATTACTAAAGAGCAAGATCTCCTCCTTGAAGTTATTGGCAATCTCCAAGACTCAGATCTCAAAAAGGATTACCTAGACCAACTCAAGGAATTTCTGGATAAACCTTCTTCGTCTTCCTCCAAGCTTCCTAATTATCCTCAGGTGGCTAACACCTATAGCATCACGGACATCCTCAAGAGATTTCCATCTCAAAAATCTAAGGCAACAACCATAACTATTGAGGACCTTCAATTTGAAATAATTTACCTTAAAGAGGAAATTAAATAAATCAAAGCGGGTCAAGAATTAGATCATCTTTTGCTCTGACAACTTTCTAATGAACTTGAGCATAAGGAGGATACATCTATTGTCCAAGAAGGTGACATAGGTCCATTTATAGGTTTTATTTCTAGAATTAACATCCAAAAATATCATATCAGAATAACTCTGATAATCAATAAGTCTTTTGTCCTTGATACAGTTGCTTTGTTTGACACTGGTGCTCAACTAAGCTGCAGTCAATAAGGACTCGTGCCAACTAAGTTTTTCAAAAAAAACCAAGAAGGCCTTAGGGATGCCAATGGAAAAAAACTTTAAATAAATTACAAACTTTCTTCTGTCGAAGTCACTACTTCTCCTCAAACTCCAACCTAGTCGATTCCTACATCATTCGTTTTAGTAAAAAATCTTACTAGCCCTGTCATTTTAGGTCTTCCTTTCATCAATAGGATTAGCCCTTATCTTGCTTCCCACCAAGGTATTCATGTAGAGTATTTTACCAATAATATTCTCTTTCTCTACGATAGATCTCCCATTCAGAAAACTTTGCACATCCTAAAAAACAAGGAAGCATAAGTTATATTTCTCAAAAAAGAAGTTGCTTTCCAATGGCTTCAAAAGAAACTCAAAGATCCTTCCATCGAATCTAAAATTAAAAAATTAGAAATAAAAATGCAGGATGATCTCTACGCAGATTTTCCTACTGCTTTCTAGAAACGGAAGAAATACATAGTCAGCCTTCTTTATGAACTTGACTTTGATGAAAAATCGATTCCTACAAAAGCTCGCTCTGTTCAAATGAATCACGAGCTCATCATTCATTGCCAGAAAGAGATTGATGATCTCATAGGAAAAAAAATTATTTCTCCTTCAAAATCTCCCTGGAGTTGTGCAACATTCTATGTTAACATAAGCTCCGAAATTGAGCGAGGTGTACCTCGTTTGGTTATCACTTACAAACCCCTCAATACTGCTCTTAGGAAGATTAGATATCCTATTCCTAATAAGAAGGATTTACTTCAGCGTGTCCATGTCACTACCATATTTTAAAATTTTGATTTAAAATCAGGATTCTGGCAAATCCAAATTGACCCTAAAGATCGATACAAGACCGATTTCATTGTCCCATTCAGACAGTATGAATGGAATGTTATGCCTTTCGGATTGAAAAATGCTCCTTCTGAATTTCAAAAAATCATGAACGATGTCTTCAATCCTCTTTCACGATTTATTATTACTTACATTGATGATATTCTTTTATTCTCCACAAGCATTGATCGACATTTTAAATATTTAACTATTTTCTTTAATACTATTAGAGAAAATGGCCTGGTTCTATCCAAAATTAAATATAGTTTATTCTAGATAAACATTTGATTTCTTGGTCACAATATCCAACAAGGAACTATGATACCTATACAAAGGTCTGTTGAATTTACTGATAATTTCCCGAATCAAATTCTAGATAAGACATAGCTCCAGAGATTCCTTGGTTGTGTCAACTATGTCTGCGACTTCATTCCAGGTTTTAGTATTCTGCTAAAACCGCCCCACGATCGGCTAAAAAAGCCTCCAGCACCTTGGACTAACAACCATACCAACGTAGTCAAGGAAATCAAATCGAAAGTCAAACACCTTCCTTTCTTGACTCTTCCTGATCCTTCTGCCTACAAGATAGTAGAAACAGATGCTTCAGATTTAGGATATGGAGGAATTTTAAAACAAAAGAAAAATGATAAAGAACATATCATTGCTTTTACCTCTAAACATTGGAACAATGCTCTACAAAATTATCCTACTACCCAAAAGGAAATTTTGGTGATTGTCTTGTGTATCTCTAAATTCCAAGCTGATTTGTTAAATAAAAAGCTTTTACTACGCATTGATTGCAAAGCAGCTAAATCTGTTTTACAAAAAGATGTACAAAACCTTGCCTCAAAACATCTTTTTGCTAGATGGCAAGCTATTTTATCAATTTTTGATTTTGATATAGAATATATCAAAGGAAGCTCAAATTCCATACCAGACTTCCTTACTAGAGAATTCCTGCAGGGCAGATAATGGTTAGGAAAAAGAAAACTGATCCTCCTATACTAGTGTTTCTGACTCCATCGGAAGATTCAACATTAGCTGTTTCAAAACAGCCAAAAATCAATAATGATACCCAACAGGGAGTTGTCACAAGACAGACAGTTGGCTCCAAGCAACCATTAAATGAGGTTGGACCAAGCCAGCCAAAATATAGAACTCCAGCAGATTATGCCATGAAGGGAGTTCCTCAAACATATTTGGTGGATTCACCAAAACCAATTTCATTTGCTCAACCAAAAGAATGGGCAGCCATAGTTGAAAAAGATGAACTTCAACAAACCCAAATACTACAGACTGCCCCATGGACAACAGAAGAACTCTTGCGATGGAATCAACTCATGGGATTTAAAAATGCATTACCCATGAAAAATCCTGAATAAGGACAACAACAATTGAACCAATTAATGGATGTGGCGGCTAGAAGCCTCATATCTCCCCTCAAAACCCCAGTGGTTGCCCAAAGCACCACAACCAAAGTAGTGGCGGCAAAAGGCCCCATCACACAATGCACGACACCTTGGGTATCCAAATAGGCACTTTCTTCGCCAGTGCTACAGCCGATTCCTTTGAGAGGTCCTTATTCCGAGGAACCAAACTATTTTAAGAATGAGATGGCTTACCCGCTCATTCGAACATAGCAAGATCTTTGGCACTCTAACCCAGCAGAAGTAGCCAAAAAGATGCTTAACCCTTCTTCCAATTATCTTCAGAAAACTCCTGCCTATACCTAGAAGTTCTATTAATTTATCCTTACAAATATCAAATCTTGTCTATTCAAATCATTTTTAGACATAACCCCAACATTATGTTACTCATACAACGGTGTGGATTAATAAAATAATCTTACCAAAAGAATGGAGCACACACCCTACTAAACTCAGAAAGCTTTCTCAGTCGTTTGAACCTAAATTTTTCAACTATTATGACTATCGAGACGCCTGGATGAATGCATTCACATTCCAAAATCTCCTTGAAAAACATTCATTTTTTATCCTTTGGGGAAGACAGCTAACATCTGAGCTCCTCAGTGGTTTTTACATCAATAGTGCCCAATCTATGGTCACATAATAGATATTTTTCTTTCTCCAGTAAAATAAGGATATGATTACTTTTGTACCAAATTTCATCATGACCAGCATATCCCAATGCTTCTTCAATTTTCCCATAGATTCCATATCCCATGGATCTATACGCAAAAGTTCTCATTTAACAAGACAGAAGGTTAAAGAGGGTTACCATGGTTAGCCCTTCAAGGTCGCTACAAGTGGTATAAGGCCTTGAAAGGTGCTTCTGAAGCTTATGTATCAACAATTGAAAAATGGTTCATTGAGAACCCAAAATATTTGTCACCCACAGATGTCTCTCATTCTCAATTTTTACAGCAAAAATCTCTTGCTTCTACACAATTAGCAGGATCCAGCACCAAAAAGGAATATATCCAGCAAATGAAAAAGCTGCTCCAACAATTAATGGCTGAAGAACCAAGCCAAAAATCCTCATCCGAACACCAATCAGATGAAGAAAATTATGAAGAAGAAGAAGACCCTGATTACGATATCACCGTACCATAAAACAGGAGAAATTGCTGAGATCACGACTGCATAAAATTTTTAGAAGTTACTATAGCAAAGTTACTATTCCCCCATTTGTAAAAGAGAGGGCATTCGGAAATAGATCTCTCTCTCTCTCTCTCTCTCTCTCTCTCTCTCTCTCTATATATATATATATATATATATATATATATATATATATATATATATATATATATAAGACTCTTTACCTGGTTAGAGCACTTCCGTTGTAATATTTACTATTTATTTTTATAAACTTCAGGAAGGCTCTGCCACCCGATTTTATGTTTTAATCTTCTGCACTTTATTTTATGTTTTTATTTTTGTCTTTAATTTATATACATATGGTCGGCTCTGCCACCTAAACTGTTTTTAATTACCATTTAAACTTCTTGTTCTTACATCCTCATTACTCCTTGTTCCCCCTCTAACCTCCGGGAACAAGCTTCTGCCTCCTTCATATTATATATATATATATATATATATATATATAAGAGCCAAGAAGGCCTACTGCGGCGTGCAGCCCGATCCATAATAATAATATGTATATAAAGACAAGAAGATATGTATATAAAGCCAAGAAGGCCTGCTGTGTCATGCAGCCCGATCCACAACCTCACTCACAACACGGCTCTTAGGCCCCAACTCAGTCATCAATCTCTCAAGTCTCTCGGGCTCACAAATCTCATGCCAATCGGCCCATACAATGATACATGATGTAATAATAAATAGCAACAAAGACTGAGATATGATACGCACATGATGGATGTGACTGAGTGCATAATTGCAATTTAAGCAAATAAATCAACAGCGGAAATAACCTCAGTGGGTCCCTACAGAATAAGTATATAGCCTAAACATGATTTCTAACATGGATTGCAGCTCAATTACTCTAATACGTAGGGATTACATAAATAGCAACAAGGTTTGATAACTACACAATGCCACAGAATCCACCGAGTCAAAATTACCACGGTGCACGCCCACACGCCCGTCACCTTAACACCAACCACATAACACATATTTCTGGGATTCATACCCTCAGAACCAAGTTTAGAAGTGTTAATTACCTCAAACCGCGAAAATCTCTACTCCAACAAGTCCTTGCCTCCCAAATCGGCTTCCGAACGACTCGAATCTAGCCATAAACAACTTAATACAATCAAAACAAGCTATAAGAATCAATCCCATACGACAAAGCTAAGTTCTTTAACAAAAGTCAAAAAGTCAACCTCGGGCCCACATCACGGAATCCTACAAAATTTAAAAATCTGAATACCCATTCAATAACAAGTCCAACCATACAGAAATCACCCAATTCCAACATCAAATCACCACACAAATCCCCAAATCTTACTCTCCAATACATAGGTCAAAAATCTCCAAATTTCACCCTAAAAACACCAAATCTGTGGGGGAAATTCAATGGGTATTCAATGTTAATAGATGTTGTTACCCTCTTGACATCTAGTGAAAACCCCTTCAAATATCGTCTCAATTCGAGCTCCCAAAGTCCAAAATTAAGAAAATAGTCTAACCCTCGTCTTTATGTAATCTACCAGGCTTTTCACACCTGTGAGCCTAATATCCGCTTCTACGGTTAAAGTTCTGCAGTTGTGGGACTCACTTAAGTCCCCGACCAATCGTACCTGTGATCCCCTTCTCGCACCTGCGGGACCAATTCTGCAGCTCAGCCCCTGTTCCTGCGCTTCCGCACCTGCGGAGTCCTTCCACTTCTGCGGCTCTCCTCTTCCTTGCCCGTTTCTGCTTTTGCAGGCCTCCTTGTACAGAAGCGCATCCACTTCTGCGGACTTCCTCCCACGCCTGGGCTCCCAAGATTCCTCTCCAAATCCCGCATTTGCTTCTTCTTGGTAACTTTTGCTGCTCCGCACCTGCGGCCAAAACCTTGCAGGTTCGGTCACATCAGATCTACTGCCACCAGAATTTGATTAAGTCTAACTTTTTATCCGATTTCAATCCGAATCACTCCCGAAGGGCCCCTGGACCCCATCCAAACATACCAACAAGTCCTAAAACATCATACAAACTTAGGTGAGGTTTCAAATCATATCAAACAAAATTAAAAAAAAACATGAATCGCACCCTATTTCAAGCCTAATGAAACTAATGGATTTCCAACTTCTACAATCGATGCCGAAACCTATCAAACCAACTTTGATTGACCTTAAATTTACCACATAAGTCATAAATGACACAACGGACGTATTCCAACTTTTGAAAACAAAATCCGAGACTGGTAACAACAAAGTCAACTCTTGGTCAAACTTCTCAACTCTCCAAACTTCAACTTTTCCAACTTTCACCAATTCAAGCCAAAATTATCTACGGAACACAAAATCAATATTCAGACACACTCCTAAGTCCAAAATCACCATAAGGAGCTATCAGAACCATCAAAACTCCATTCAGGTGTCATTTACACATAAGTCAACATCCGGTCAACTCTTTCAACTTAGGCTTCCAACCTTGGAATTAAGTGTCTCAATTCATTCTGAAACATCCCTGGAACCAATACTACCACCCCGACAAGTCATATAACAACAAAAAAGCATAAAATAAGCTATAAATGGGAGAACGGGGCTCCAATACTCAAAATGGTCGGCTGGGTCGTTATATTCTCTCTCTCTTAAACAAAAGTTCGTCCTCGAACAGGTCTAGAATCATACCTGGGGTCTCAAATAGGTGTGGATAGCTGCTCCGCATCTGGCGCTGGGTCTCCCAATAGCCTCCTTGACTGGATGACCTCTCTACTGCACCTTTACTGAAGCTATATTCTTTGACCTCAACTTTCGAACCTGCCGATTCAAAATGTCCATCATCTTCACATCATAAGTCAAATCCCCATCTAATTGAACCGTACTGAAGTCCAAAACATGACATAGATCACCGAAAGACTTTTGGAGCATGGGAACATGAAACACTAGATGAACACTCCATAGACTAGGTGGCAATGCAAGCTTATAAGCCCCTCTCCAATCCTCTCAAGCATCTCAAAAGGGAAAATATACCAAGGGCTCAATTTTACCTTCTTCCGAAAGCTCATAACACCCTTTATGGGCGAAACTCTAAGCAATACCTTCTCCCTATCATGTAGGCAACATCATGAACCTTCCGATCGACGTATTCTTCTATCAAGATTGTGCTGTGCGAAGCTGATCTTGAATCAACTTAACCTTTTCCAAAGCACCCTGAACCAAGTCAGCACCTAATAGCCTAGCCTCTCCCGGCTCAAACTAACCCACCGGAGATTGACACTGTCTCCCATAAAAGGCCTCATACGGAGCCATCTGAATACTCGATTGGCAGCTGTTGTCGTAGGCAAACTCTGCAAGTGGCAGAAACTGATCCCAATAACCCTCCAAATCCATGACACAAGCGCGTAGCATATCCTCCAATATCTCAATGGTGCGCTCGGACTGTCCGTCCATCTGAGGGTGGAATGATGTACTCATCTCAACCCGTGCGCCTAGCTCTCGCTGAAATGCTCTCCAAAACTGCGATATGAACTGCGTGCCCCGATCTGAAATAATAGACACCGGCATATCGTGAATGCGAATAATCTTGCAAATATAGATCTCAGCCAACCGCTCCGAAGTATAGGTAGTCCCAACTGGAATAAAGTGCGAGGACTTAGTCAACCGGTCCACAATCACCCAAATAGCATCAAACATCTTCAAAGTCAGTAGGAGCCCAACTACGAAGTCTATGGTGATACGCTCCCATTTCCACTAAGGAACCTCAAGCCTCTGAAGCAAACCGCCCGACCTCTGATGCTTGTACTTCACCTGCTGACAGTTCAATCACCGAGCTACAAACCCCACTATGTCCTTCTTTATTATACTCCACCAATAGTGTTACCTCAAGTCCCGAGACATCTTTACGGCACCCGAACGAATGGAATACTGGAAATTGTGGGCCTCCTCAAGTATCAACTCACGCAACCCATCCACATTGGGTACACAAATCCGACCCTGCATCCATAACACCCCATCATCTCCAATAGAAACCTCCTAGGCATCACCGTGTTGAACTGTGTCCTTAAGGACAAGCAAATGGGGGTCATCATACTGACGCTCTCTGATGCGATCATATAAAGAAGACTGAGAAACCACACAAGCTAGAACCCGACTAGGCTCCAAAACATCTAACCTCACGACTTGATTGACAAAGGCCTAAACATTTGATGCAAACGGTCTCTCACCAACAGGAATATATACAAGACTACCCATGCTCACCGCCTTTCTACTCAACGCATCGGCCACCATATTGGCCTTCCCGGAATAATACAAAATTATAATATCATAGTTTTTTAACAACTCTAACCATCTCCACTGCCTCAAATTTAGATCCTTTTGCTTGAACAAGTGATAAAGACTCTGATGATCTGTAAATACCTCTCAAGACACATCGTACAGATAAAGCCTCCAATTCTTTAATGCATGAACGATGACTGCCAACTCTAAATCATGAATGGGGTAGATCTTCTCATGAAGCTTCAACTGGCGTGAAGCATAAGCAATCTCTTTACCCTCCTGCATCAAGACATACCCAATACCATTCCGAGAAGCATCACAATACAGTGTATAAGAACCCGATGTTGAAGGCCAAACTAGAACTGGAGCTCTGGTCAAGGTAGTCTTGAGCTTCTAAAAGCTTTCCTTACACGTATTGGACCACCTAAATGGCGCACCCTTCTAGGTCAACCTAGTCAAAGGCGCTGCAATGGACGAGAAACCCTTCACGAAGCGACAATAATATCCGGCCAAGCCAAGAAAACTCCGAATCTCAGTAGTTGAAGACGGTCTAGGCCAACTCAAAACCGCCTTAATATTCTTCGGATCTACCTTGATCCCCTCACTGGACACCACGTGCCCCATGAATGCCACTGAATTTAGCCAAACCTCACAACTTGGAGAACTTATCATAAAGCTTCTCCTCCCTTAATGTTTGTAGTATAATCCTTAGTTGTTGTGCGCGCTCCTCCTGGCTATGTGAATACACCAGGATATCATCGATAAATAGTATGACAAACGAATCAAGATATGGCTAGAATACACTGTTCATCAGATGCATTAATGCTACTGGGGCATTGTTCAGCCCAAAAGACATCACAAGAAATTCATAGTGACCATAGTAGGTCCTGAATGGCGTCTTCAGAATATCAGGGTCGCGAAACTTTAATTGGTGATACCCAAACCTCAAATCAATCTTAGAGAACACTCTAGCTCCCTAAAGCTGATCAAATAAGTCATCAATGCGTGGGCAAATGATACTTTCTCTTAATTGTAACTTTGTTCAACTGCCTATAGTCAATGCACATCCGCATAGTAAAATCCTTCTTCTTCACAAGCAGAACTGGTGCACCCCCAAGGCGACACACTAGGCCTAATGAACCTCTTATCAAGAAGCTCCTAAAGCTTCTCATTCAATTCCTTCAACTTTGCTGGTGCCATACGATACGAAGGAATAGAAATGGGCTGAGTTCCCGGCACCAAGTCAATACTAAAATCAATGTCCCTGTCGGGTGGCATGCCCGGCAGGCCTACAGGAAACACATTCGGAAAGTCTCACACTACCAGGACAGAATCAGTGGTAAGAGTATCATCACCAACATCCCTCACAAAGGCTAGATATAACAAACACTCCTTCCCAACCATTTTTTGGGCCTTCAAATATGAAATCACCTTTTGGAAACATAGTCCAGAGAACCTCTCCACTCGATCCTAGGTAACCCGAGTATCGCCAAGTTACGGTTTTAGCACGACAATCCAGAATAGCATGACATGCAGACAACTAATCCATTCCCAGAATCACATAGAAATAAATCATACAAAAAGAGATCAACTCTAATCTTCAATCCTCAAATATTTACCGTACACGCACCGACGTAGAAGCATGAACAGGTGAAACTAAGGACTCAGGGGGCATATCCAATAACGAGCAAAATATGATGATATATATCAATAAGTGGAACCGGGGTCAAATAATATGAAAGCATCCCTGTGGCATACTGAGACAATACCTCTGATCACTGCGTCTGAAGTAACAGCCTCTGGCCTGACAGGGAAATTATAGCATCGAGCCTGACCGCCACCTAATCGGCCTCCCCTCTAGGGCGAGCTCTATCTGCCTGAGCAGGTGGTGATGTAACTGGTGCGGAAGTCATAACCTGACCCCTCTGCTAAACTGGACCTCCCAAAAAACGGGGATAATACCTTCTCACATGCCCACACTCGTAGAAACTCCCCGTCAATGGTGGTGGAGACTAAATCGGACCTCGAGAACCAGAATAGCTACTAAAGAACCTAGTACTAATAAACCCTGAACTAATGGAGCACGAGATGAACTCTGAGGTGGGAGAGCACTGAGAGATGACTAAACCGAACGAGAACTGTATGAACCATGGTTAGCTGATGCACCATGATGAACTGGACGAGCCATATGAGCTGGCCTATTAGAACGACCCCTGCTGTGGTAGGATTGCCCTCCAAAAGAAGCACCACTGAAGCCACCCGAACCACGAGGCCTCTTGGCCTTCCTTTCCTCACGCTCCTAACTACGGACCTGCTCTAGCCGCCTAGCAATATCAACCACCTCGTCAAACCTAGCACCTGAGGCAATCGCCCGAATCATGACAAAGCGCAGTCCATAGTTGAGGCCATCAATGAACCTCCTAATCCTCTTCCTCTCTGTGGGAACCAACTAGATCGCGTGACAAGCCAATTCTAAAAATCTCATCTCATACTAGGTCACGGACATATTCTCCTGGCGTAGCTGCTCAAACTGCCTATGTAACTCCTCCCTGTGGGTCTATGGAACAAACTTCTCTAAGAAGAGAACGGAGAACTCGTGCCACGTAAGTGGTGCAGCCCCAGCTGGCCTGCTCAACTCATAAGCCTCCCACAATTTGAAGTCTTCCTCCGACAGCTGAAAAAAAGTAAATGAGACTCCACTAGTCTCCAGAATACCCGTCGTGCGAAGGATTCACTGGCATCGCTCTATGAAATCCTGAGCATCCTCCGACTAAACCCCACTGAATGGTGGAGGCCTGAGCCTCCCAAACTGCTCTAGCTTCTAATGCTCCTCATCAATCATAGGTGGGCCAACCGGGGCCTGAGCCGCTACAACCGACTGGGTTGGTAGTACCCTCGGTGTCTGAATTCCCTGAACTACCTGCTCTGCATTACGGGAGGGGGGAGTCTGAGCACCTCCCCCGGCCTGAGAAGTGGTTGGTGCAGCCGGAACTAAAACTGCCTAAGCAAGGCTAGTGCATACAGTCAATATCTGGGCCAGTGCCTCCTAAAGGCCTGGAATCACAATGGGCACAGTTGGTGCCTGAGCTGGTCCCACCAGCTCAATCACATCTGGTATCTGCTTCTGAGCTAGAGTAACTGTTGGATCCACATGTGCTACTCTAGCTGTTGTATGAGCTGCACCTCAGCCTCTACCGTGGCCCCAGCCTCTCGCGGCCCTAGCTGGTCGTACTGGTGGCTGTCCGTCCGATCCGGTAGCACGTGTCCTCACCATTCGTGAGAAAATAGACAAATAGAACTTTAGTTTCCGGAATCAACAAATTTACACGACAAGAATACAAGAAAGTGAAGTTTTCCTAATAGTTCAGTAGCCTCTCGAAGATAAGTATAGACATCTCCGTACCGATCCGCAAGATTCTACTAAACATGCTCATGACTCGTGAGACCTATGTAACCTAGGCTCTGATACCAATTTGTCATGACCCAAATCTTAACATGTCGTGATGGCGCCTATAACGGTACTAGGCAAGCCGACAATCACAAAATAGCTACGCATTTTAAATTAAAAGCATGATATATTGAGTTTAAAAGTAGAAATCTCATAAATAACCGAAAGGAATAACTACGACTCGAATACAAAATCCCCGAAGATCCGGGTGTCACCGAGTACATGAGCTACTAAGTGCCAATACAGTCTAAATCTCTAATACAACTATCTGAATGATAGAACAGTACAAAATAAAAACTGAAAAGAAGAAAAGTCGAGGTCTGCGGGCATCAAAGCAGCTACCTCAAATGTCTCCTAACAAATAATGCTCCAAGTCTAGCAACCATGGGGTCCGGATGTACCTGGATCTGCACACGAAGTGCAGAGTGTAGTATGAGTACAACTGACCCAATGTACTCAATAAGTAACAAGACTAACCTTGGACTGAAAGCAATGACGAGCTTAGAAAGGTACAGTCAAAATCCAAATAATAACAATACAAGTATAACAGAGAAATTTCATAATCAGTTTGTACACAATGTAGAAACATAGACATGCTTTCAAGTTTAACCATTTAAGCTCAACACTGATAAAATATGCCAAGTATGACTGATATGAAGAATGTTGCATCTCTATATCTACATGTCAAATACGCATGTCGCGTGTAATGCATCACAGCGATAACTTATATACTCACACTCTCAGAGTACTCAATCTGATAGTCACAACTCTCACTCATCTCACTCAACCACTCAGCATTGTATGGTACCTGCGCCCACTGCTGGTATGTCAAACTTCGGAGGGGCGGATCCAGCCCAAGCACTGATACAAAGCCAATATGGCCTGCAACAGCGTGCATCCCAATCCTATAATAGTATATAAATCCTATAAGGCTACTGCGGCGTGCAGCCCGATCCATAATAATAATAATATATAAAGCCAAGAAGGCCTTCTACGGCGTGCAGCCCAATCCACAACCTCACTCACTACACGACTCTCAGACCCCAACTCAGTCATCAATCTCTCCAGTCTCTCGGGCTCACAAATCTCATGTCAATCAGCCCAAACAACAATACATGATGTAACAACAGAGACTGAGATATGATATGCAATTGATGGATGTGACTGAGTGCATAATTGCAATTTAAGCAAATAAATCAACAGCAGAAATAACCTCAGTGGGTCCCAACAGAATAAGCATATAGCCTAAACATGATTTCTAACATGGATTGCAACACAATTACTCTAACTCGTAGGGATTACATGAATAGCAACAAGGTTAGATAACTACACAGTGACACAGAATACACCAAATCATAATTACCACGATGCACACCCACAAGTCCGTCACCTCAACACCAACCACATAACACGTATTTCAGGGATTCATCCCCTCAAAACTAAGTTTAGTAGTGTTACATACCTCAAATCGCACAAATCTCTACTCCAACAAGCCCTTGCCTTGCGAATCGGCTCCCGAAGACTCGAATCTAGCCACAAACAACTTAATCCAATCAATATAAACTATAGGAATCAATCCCATACGATAAAGCTAAGTTCTTTAACAAAAGTCAAAAGGTCAACCCTGGGCCCATGTCTTGGAATCCAACAAAATTTACAAAATCCGAACATCCATTCAATAACGAGTCCAACCATACCAAATTCACCCAATTCCGACCTCAAATCACCACTCAAATCTCCAAATCTTACTCTCCAATACATGGGTCAAAAATCCCCAAATTGCACCTCAAAAACACCAAATCTATGGGGGTAAATTCAATGGTATTTAATATTAATAGATAAAAATGACCAAAAGTTGCTTACCTCTTGAAATCTAGCGAAAACCCCTTCAAAAATAGCCTCAATCCGAGCTCCCAAAGTCCAAAAATGAAGAAAACACTCTAATCTGCCAGGCATTTTCCACCTGCGAGCCCAATATCCGCTTATGCGGAACCACATCTGCGATTAAAGTTTCGCACCTACAGGACACACTTAAGTCCCCAACCATGTGCACCTGCAGTCCCCTTCTCGCACCTACGGGACCGCTTCTGCGGCTCCCCTCTTCCTTGCCCATTTTCGCTTCTGCGGACTTCCTCCCGCACCTGCGCTCCCAAGCTTCCTCTTCATATTTTGCATCTGTGCAGTCTTGTCTGCTTTTGCGGCTCTGCACCTGTGGTCAAAACCTTGCAGGTGCGGTCACACCAGATCTGCTGCCACCAGAATTTGCCTAAGTCCAACTTTTGATCCGATTGCAATCTGAATCACTCTCGAGGCCCACGGGACCTCATCCAAATATATCAACAAGTCCTAAAACATCATGCAAACTTAGTCGAGGCCTCAAATCACATCAAACAATATCAAAACATGAATCACACCCTAATTCAAGCCTAATGAAACTAGTGGATTTCCAACTTCTACAATTGATGCCAAAACCTATCAAACCAACTCCGATTGACCTCAAATTTTGCATACAAGTCATAAGTGAAACAACGCACCTATTCCATCTTCTGGAACCAAAATCCGAGCCCGGTAACAACAAATCTCAGTCAAACTTCTCAACTCTCCAAACTTCAACTTTTCCAACTTCCGCTAGTCAAAATCATCTACGGACCTCCAAATCAATATTCCGACACACTCCTAAGTCCAAAATCACCATACGGTGCTATCGGAACCATCAAAACACTATTCCAGAGTCATTTACACATAAGTCAACATCCGATCAACTCTTTCAACTTAGGCTTCCAACCTTGGGACTAAGTTTCCTAATTCATTCCGAAACATCCCCCAAAAAACCAACCAACCCGGCAGGTCACATAACAACAAACAAACATAAAATAAGCAATAAATGGGGGAACAGGTCTATGATACTCAAAACGACCGTCCGGATCATTATAGTATCACATTATGGCAATAAAAGCCAAAATTTGTGATGAATGAGGTTTTTTCTTGATCCTCCGGTTGCATTTGAATTTGATTATACCCAGAATACGCATCAAGAAAACTCATAAATTCATGCTCGGCAATAGCATCGATCATTTGGTCAATGTTTGGCAATGGGAAAGAACTTTTTGGGCATGCCTTTTTTAAATCTTTATAATCTATGCACATTCTAAATTTATTATTCTTTTTAGGAACAATCACTATGTTAGCTAGCCAATCAGGATATTTTACCTCACAAATTAAACCTATATTTAATAATCGGGTTTCCTTCTCTTTAACAAACATGTTCCTAACCTTAGCTATCGGCCATTTTTTTTGCTTTACCAGCGGAAAATTAGGGTCCAAACCTAACTTGTGGACAACCACATCTAATGGAATACATGTCATATCCGAATGAGACCGTGCAAGCAATCGAAGTTAGATATTAAAAACTCAATGTGTTAAGCCTAAGTTCGGGACATAATCCCGTTCCCAGGTAAACCTTTTTATCCGAGAATTCTGAGAACATAGTGATTTGTTCCCGTTCCTCTGCAGTCGACTTTATAGCATCTGTTTCTTTCGGTACCTGGGAAGATCTAGGCACCTGATAAAAATTTGATGACTCCTCTTCTCCATCACCTTCAACCGGAACGGAAGCGCTCACTAGTTCCTGTAGTTGCTATTTGCTCATTTCTTCCGCCTTGCTATTGGATAGAGTAACTGCATTCATTTCCCTTGCTGCAGGTTGATCACCTCTTATTTGCTTGATCCCCTCCGGTGTTGGAAACTTCAAAAACTAATGATAAGTTGATGGAACAGCCTTCATTTCACGAATCCATGGGCTGCCAAGCATCACGTTATATTACATATCGCCATCTACCACCTCGAACAAAGTGGTCTTCGTTACGCCTTCAGCATGTGTGGGTAGTAAAATCTCCCCTCGAGTTGTTACACTTGTTGGCTTAAACCTGGCCAGAAGCTTTGCTGCCGGAACTATGTTTCCAGTTAACTTTGCTTGTTCTAAAACTCTCGACTGGATGATATTGGATGAACTACCTGGATCAACCAATACACATTTAATTTAAAAATCTAAAACAAAAAAGTTATAACCAGAGCGTCATTGTATGGTAAAGGAAGGCCATCAACTTCTTCTTCTGTGAAGGTAATTTCATCATCATCTGACGCTTCTCGGACTCGCTTACCATGAGTTAATGATATCTTTGTCTTCTTTGCTACCAAGAATACCCATTTACTTCAATTCCACCAAAAATCATGTTTATTGTTAGATGTGGTAACCCTACAGCCCGTTTGGCTAGTTTCGCAGCACCTTGATTCATCCCGTAATTGTTATTGGCTCGGTCATTTAGAAATTCCCAAGATGACCACTCTTCAATAAGCTAAAACCTCTTCACGAATATGTTGGTAGTCCCCAATCCTGTGACCATGTGTTCCGTGGAATTTACACCATAGATTAGATCCCTTGGCTTGGATCTGACCGAGTTGGTTTCGGAAATCTTGCCTCCTTGATGTTTCTCATAGCTGAAACTTGTTCTACCAAGCTAATGTTGAAATTGTAATCCGACAACCGAGGATATCCTGAATCCCTAGACACTAAAGTTCCTTATCTAGCAAAGCTCTTTTATTCCGACCATGATCCATCCTCCTATCCGATACAAACCTGTCCGATGACTAAAAAAACCTTATTTCATGCCCATTGGTTCTTTCATAAGGCTGAAAATGACTCCTGGAAGACCTCCAGTAGACATCGAAATTAGTTTTGGACTTTTCTTGATTTCGATCACGTTTGCGACCTTTGGAAGGAACCGAAGAACTAAGTTGATCATCTTTAAGTCTGATTTTTTATTTTTAATGATTATGGACGTCTGCTCATGTGGTTGCCTGAAACTTTAAAAAGCTTTAATTTAACTTCCTGGAAGCATCAGAACTCAAAGGATTAAGACCTTTGGTGAACGCTTCAGCTGCCTACTCATTCGGTATCGTCGTTAGTAGCATCCTCTCCTTTAGAATTTGGATCATAAACTGTCGCAACAATTCAGATTCTCCTTGATCAATTGTAAATATATATACTTTCCTAGCTTGGACTTTCCTCGCCCCAAAATGAGCTTTAATAAAAGAATCTGCAAGCGTTTCAAATGAGTCAATCAAATGCTCAGGTAAACGAGAGTACCATGTTAAAGCATCCTATTTTAGGGTTTCACGGAATTTCTTCAACAAGACAGATTCGATCTCATGCGTGGCCATATCATTCCCCTTTACAGTCGTAGTGTAAGTTGTTACATGCTCCTATGCATTGGAAGTTCCGTCATACTTTAAAATATCGGGCATCTTGAATCTTTTTCAAATAAACTTTGAGGTTGCACTTAGTTTGAACGGTAACTGCGTATATGTTTTTGAATCGGCCCCTTCAATGCTGGTGGCGATCTCAGGATCTGATTCATCTGGGCACAAAATTCATTAGCATTTTGATCTATCTAACATTCATTCCCTTATGAATCTCATGAGCTCGATTTTAAAAGGATCATTTGTGTTATTGTCGTTCCCGGATGTGCTACTTGTACCACCTGCTTCATTTTCATTAATCTAAATTCCTCCCTCGAAGCGACATTACCATTTCTGTGTGTTGTTTGATTTGCATACATACTAGGAGGGACCCGAACTCCTCCATTGGAATTGTTGGAAGCAATCGAAAGTGCTTTCTTCCGCTCTATCATTACCCCATCTTGTCTTGAGAGATGATACATGATTTTGTCTTTTTAGTGCTCTCAAAACTTTTATTGTTTCAACAACAAGTACATCATCCGTATCATCTGGAGTTGGACTTCTCACATGCCGAGGATTTTGTCCATCGCGAATCGAAGTTGTCTCATCTCCATCATTGTGGGTTTCACTGGTTGAATCATCATGCTGGCATATATTCTCACGTTTATTATTTGTTCCCACATTGAAAGAGTTGTTGACATCGTTAGCTGCCATATTAGATTTTTCTTTGACTAAATAAAAGTGTCAAAATGCGTTAGTAAAATATAAATTGATCAAAGTAATAACACATTGTCTAAGCCCCACGGTGGTCGCCAAATTGTTTACCCATTAAAAAAAGTGCAATTGAATTTGTAACGGGGTTTAGAGACACGTTAATTAATTTTGATCCAAGAATATAAAAGAACGAAGAATAAAAATAAACTGATTAAGTAAACCTGAAGGAAATACAAGCCTGATTGTGAATTGAGCTTCCCGGAAGCAGAAGTAGAACATTGTAATAAGCAGAAATAAAGAGTATTGTTAATAGAATGAGAATAAGTTTTCCCTTTTTTGTATGAAGATGTTTCATCTCAATAGTGAATACAAACTATTCTATTTATAGCTCAATTCAGGGAGACAAGATCCCTAATCAAGCTCTTCTTCAATATGAATAAATCCTTGTTGATAGATGCAAAATGGTTGATTTAAATACAAAGATTCTTTGTAACAACTGCTCATTGAATGCTGTCTTTTCCAACCGAGATCTTTGTTTTAGATTTCTCACCACCGGTTCCAGTGTCTTCGGAACTCACTCAGCACCGGTCACCCTTTTTTAACCGGTGCCATCTATTTGCTGACTCATCTCTTATTTGACTTTAATGCCACGTGTCAATTGTATGAGCATCCACTTGTCATTTATCAATTTTAACTCATACACATGTGATGCTATGACTTTTGCGCTTACAATAATGTACAAACACAACATATATACAATCTAACTATAATCCCACTCCATCTAGCCGTAGATTCTTTATTTTTGATCTCCTGAATTCAAATGAAGGCATTTGCCTCCTATCCATCTGATATACCCCTATAGTCTCCCCGGGCAGTTCTTGGACATTGAGGAAGATGATAGAAATACGTAGAATATCCAATTCAGCACCATTGGATAACACTCATTCAATTAAAAATACATGGTAAGATTGATTTTTTAGTTTTAAGCAGATCAAAATATTTAAATAGTGTCAAATTACGAAAGATCTGGAGTCAAGCTATGTAATTAAATAGCCAAAAAGGGATAATTGAAATAATCGGATGCCAAGTATAAAGAATAGTGCTTTGAGCTCCAACACGCGCGAATCTGCCCAAGTACAAGGAGCAGTGCACACCTATCGTATCCCAGGTATTTCCTTAATGGGTATGGGATTGTCAAGCCCCTCTTTTCTCCGACCTCAACCGAATTCAAACCTGGCATTAAGGGAAACCTAGCTCGGTCCCAAAGTAGGACCCATAGAACCCACCCTTAATGAGCCGAGTTAGGCCAGACCTGGCTGAGTAAACTCCGAAAATGAAAACAACCCACTATTAAAAGTGTCAAATCCTAGAGCCGCAAAAATTGGTCTTCTTCTTCAATGACATTTTGATGTCATGGTTGCAAATTGCAATCGAGGCTACCCGTGGCATCCCAATTGCCAGATAGTAGTTCTCTTCCTCTCCTTATTTACTTGTCAAAATATCAATTTTCAAGAGTAGTAAATTTCAACCGTGGACCTAAAGTATGGTAAATACTTACCCCATAGTACAGTAAATACTTATGCCAAAGTATGGAGGATAAAATCAGAATATTATAATAAAGGTATATTTTTACCCTTTTCCCATTTATTACACGTATAATGGAGTAATATTTTTATCTGTTGATGGTAGGCTAGGAACACGTGTTTTAGCCGCACTTTGCACTCTAATTATAGCACTTTGAGCGTGTTTGAGCTTAAATGATGGTGATTTGCACTTATTACATGTTTTATGCTTTAAAGGAGATGATTCCGAGTTAAGAAGATGTTTTGGAGCTATATCGAATAATTTTGAGCTTTGAAGTCTGAGTAAAACTCCAAGGAATTAACCCGGAATTGCGTCCGGAGCTCGTGGACAGGCGTTGCTTACGAAAGTTGGAAGAAAGTGCAAGGGCTAGAGAAAAATGTACTAGTTCGTCGCGTAAGGCATGTCATAGAGCGACGCATTAGTACAAAAGTTCATCAGAAATTTGAGAAGTTCAGAGACTTGTAGTTTTTGGGTCTAACAGAAAAATAAACCAGTGCGACGGATAGCACGTAGCATTATGCGCATCAGTACAAAATTTTGTCAGACAAGCTCACTTCTGAGAGTTTACAACCGAGAAAAATGCACTAATGCGACGCACCCTGCGTAGCATAGTACGACGCATAAAGTGTAAAAAGTTTGCAGGTTTTCCCACTTCGGCTCAAAGAGGGTAGTCTCATCCGGATTCGTTCATACTTGGTGTAAATACACTGGAAACATGCTTTTAGAAGGGACTTTCGACCTACGGAAGATTGGAAGAGCATTGGAGACACAAAGCCCAAGGATTCATCATTCTGTCCTCAACTCAGCACCCAAGTTTAGATTGAATTCATGTTTTCTTATTATTCAACTTTACTTGTGATGAATTTCTCCATGAATATGGAGTAGTTTACCTTAGGGTTTGACGGATATAGTGTTTTGATTCATATTTATGGATTTCAACTCTAGTTCTTTGCTTGAAATCATTTATGGAACATTGAATTGATTGCAACTTTATTCACCATTTTATTTAATCGAAAGAGAAATATTTTGGTGATTATTTTTGCATTAATTTTGTTTGGTTTGATTCAGTGATTCTTTTAAGTAATCGAAAGAGCTTGTTGAATTGTTGATAAATCAAGTTAGAGAAATCCATTAATGCATGCTTGCGTATGTTCACAATGCTTATATTAGTTCACCTTGTAGAGTTATGATCTAATCGAGAGAGAAGTCTTGACTACACGTTTGAACTAATCTTCGAGTGAATTCATGAGAATCATTAGAACTTTGGAGTATATTGAACTAGAGTTAGATCCCAAATAGCTATCTTGCACCTATCATGTCATGACCCTTATTTCTCCCATCGATATTTCGATGTTGCTCAACTCTTGTCTTTCTGTGATAAATTGTTAATTATTTTAGTTTCAATGTTAATTTTAGTTATTAATCATACCAACCAAAGTGTTAATCATCCTAAATAGCGTTAAGCTAGAAATTACTTGAGCATTATTTAAATCCAATCCCTGTGGAAACGATAATTAAACTATACTATCTTTGGCTAGCAAGCATCAATTTCATATTGTGTTTTGTGCTCGTCAAATTTTAGTGTCATTGCCGGGGACTGGCAAACAATAGTGTTCTAACTAGTTGTTGGTGCTAATTCAGGAATCAATTTTATTTTATTCTTCACCATTCTCTCTTCCGTGTGCACGCAACAGGTTTAGTTCGTTGGTGTATGACTCGATCTACTTCAAAAGACGTAATACCCTACAAGTCGGAGTTGGAAAAACACCCGTGACAACTGAGAATAGAGAAAGAACTCACCGGGAAATTCATAGGGAAATCCTCAACCCAAGAGAACATGGCTAAGAACGGTGAGGAGATAATTGATTTGGCTGCACGGGAAGCAGCCCAACAGGAAAAAGTCGCACGGGCAGCTGCTGAAGTAGCTCTCAGAGCTGATGAAATGGTTGACGAGATTGGAGGATGAAGATTCAACCTAACCGACCTCTGGTTGAAGAAGAATTTGAGAATAATATGCCCAGGCCTGGACGATCAATAGGAGACTACGACAGGCCAGTCTACGACTAAGGAGTATCTAGTGTGCGACCCCCTCTGCTCGCAACCACTAATTTTGAGATCAAGCAAGGGCTACTTCAAATCATTCAGAATAATTGTGTCTTCCGTGGAAAGCCCAATGAAGATCCATGCACTCATTTGAAGTATTTTGATGAAATTATGAACACCTTCCAGCACAATGGAGTATCAAAAGATGCTATCTATTTAAGGACATTTTCTTTTTCACTGAAGGAAGATGCTAAGCACTGGTTGTAGATTTGCCGATTGGGTCAATTCAAACTTGTGAAGACATGACAAAGAAGTTCCTTAAGAAATATTTTTCAGCTACAAAAACTAGGAAAATTCGAAGAGAGATCCACAACTTCAAGCAGAAAGAGACAGAAATGGTGTTTGCAGCATGGGAAAGATATAAGGATATTGTGAGAAGATGTCAGCATCATGGAGTAGACTTGTGGATGCAACTCCAAGATTTCTGGGATGATCTGACACCCTCTGGCTGGAGGACACTAAACAACGCAGTTGGAGGTCCTCTTATGAAGAAAACTCTTGAGGAGATTGTTGCAATTCTGAATGAACTATCTGAAGATGCACATCAATGGCCTGCAGATGATAACCATAGAAGAAAATCAGTTGGGGTGCACCAGGTAGACTCTAACACATCAATGCAAGCCGAGATAAACACCATGGCCAGAGAGGTAAGAAAGTTAACATTGGCCAAGATACAG
The DNA here is from genome assembly GCA_002018475.1 of Nicotiana obtusifolia. Taxonomy (NCBI): domain Eukaryota; kingdom Viridiplantae; phylum Streptophyta; class Magnoliopsida; order Solanales; family Solanaceae; genus Nicotiana; species Nicotiana obtusifolia. The sequence goes on from MCJB01046081.1 coordinate 74,517, forward strand.
AGTGAGCCACAAGTAGCATGTGGCTTTTGCGGAATGGGACACCTTACGCATGAGTGTCAAGCTTCAGCTGAAGTGTAAATGCTGTGAGGAGCTTCGACAGAGGCAACTACCAAAGTGGCAACAATTTTAACTCCATGGGACAGAGGCACCCAGGTTTCTCTTGGAGTTCACCAGGTGGTAGTGCAAACGCATGGCAGCAAAATGACTCTAAACTCCAAGGACAGGGATCTCCAATTTTTCAAAATCAGCATAGGCAGCAATATCAGCCTCCCCGATCTAATCAGTCTAGCATGTAAGATCTGATGAAGACCTTTATTATTACGACAGATGAGAGGCTTGAAACCCATGGCACAACTATCAGAGAACAGGGCATAGTCATTCGAAACTTGGAAAGACAGGTAGGGAAACTAGCTAATCTATTATTTGAGAGGGTTCCAGGAACTCTCCTACTGATATTGAAAGAAATACAAAAAAGACAATAAATATAGTGTCTTTGCAGAGTGGGAACGTGTTTGAGGATCCCAGAGCAAAACAAAAGGATGAGTTGATTGACAGACAAGTGGAGATTGTGGAGGAGCAGAAAAATGACAACATTCAAGAAGGTGCAGGGATGGTAGATGATGGTCTGAAATAGAAGGGGAAGACTAGAGCTCAGAAGAAGAAGAAAGATAAGAATGCAATATATGAGGAGACTGAAGAAAGTAAATATAATCCTGCTCTACCTTTCCAAAAGAAGCAGAGAAGAGAGAAGCTGGACAAACAATTCGAGCGCTTTCTTGAAGTGCTCAAGCAGGTGCACGTGAATATACTTTTCCTAGAGGCGCTCTCACAGATGCCAGCTTATGCCAAATTTTTGAAGGAGATATTGTCCAAAAAGCAGAAAGTGGAAGAGACATCGGCTGTCAAGCTCACAAAGCATTGTAGTGCCATTATGCAAAACAAGCTCCCTCAAAAGTGTGGAGATCGAGGGAGTTTTACTATACCTTGCTCTTTAGGAAGTATTAAGTTTGAAAAATCTTTGTGTGATTTAGATGCTTCTATTAATCTTATGCCTTTGTCTATTTTCAAGAAATTAGAGGGAGAGATTGGAGAAATCAGGTCAATACATGTGTTCTTGCAGCTGGCAGATCACACCACAATCATACCTGAAGAAATAGTGGAAGATGTGCTAGTTTGGGTGGACAAATTTGTGTTCCCTGTGGAGTTCATTGGGGTGAACATGAAGGAGAATAGGGAGGTCCCTCTGATTTTAGGAAGACCCTTCTTGGCTACTGGCAGAGCAATTTTGGACATTCAGGAAAGGCAGCTCATGCCCAAAGTAGGCGAAGAAAGGCTAATCTTCAAGATGGAAGGAGAAAAAGGGGCCCTAAAGGAGCAACTTGGAGAGAGTATAATGGATAAGTGTGGGGTGTACCCACAAAAGGCAGAAAAGAAGCCTCGGCATGGATGTGTGCACTGGGTCAGGCATGCAAAGGAGATCCCGACTTCAATTCAGACCCCGGCTAGATGAATTAGGAAAGTTTCCTTTACCTCTTGCTTTTTATTTGTGTGTCATGGGGATATTCCAAAATATAAAGTGTGGGGTGGGGGATGTAAATATGTATATGTGTGTTTTTTTCGATTCTTTTGATTGAAAAAAAATTGACTTTTCCTGATGATGGATTTCCTCGGCTGTCTTCTTGAGGGATTAATGTCGAATTTTTTTAGCCGTTTATTTTTTTGTTGTTTTCTTAGGTAGTGTAATAATTCCCCCTTGATTTTTCTTTGTGTCACGGTTATTTTTCAAGGGTTTTGTTTGAAGTTTGAACAGGGTGTAGTTAGTTTTTATTTTATTAGGAATAGTGAAGTCTTGTGCTATGTATTAAATGGAGATGACTTTTCTTGACATTGTTGTGCCTTGAGAGTAGTGAGTTCCTTAGTTGTGACGCCTAGGCTCAGTTTTTAACTCATAGATAAGTGCCTTAAATTGGTTGATTGGGACTTTGCTTAACTGCTTTGACTACAGAGTCGAGATAGGTCCGATCCTTAGTTAGTTATTTGCCAATGTGTGAGTGGGGTATTGTTGGTATTTTGTGCATGCCAGTTGATGTCTAAAACTTGTCCCGTGTGTTTGCAAAGAAAAATAGCAATCTTGTTCAGTCTAGAAAGTGATATAGGCATTTCTTTGTTGAGTTACCCAGCTAATTAATGTATATATGTATCCCTATTTCTTTGGCAACCACACTACAAGTTTGACCCCTTTTATTTGAATTTGTCTATCTTCTTGAACCTTTTACCTCTCTTGAGCACTTGAATTTGTATGAGCTTGTAAAAGCTAAGTTGAGGTATGGTCGGGTTTTTGAGTGGAACTATTGAGAAAGAAGAAGTGTGCATTAGTTGAATATTTGTGGGAGACACTTGTAGGTAATTGTAAATTAAAAAAAAACAAATGTGATTTTGCTTGAAAAAAAAATCAAAACTTAGAAAAGAAAAGTGGAATCCTTGCTAGTGGTAGTTCTCGTATTGTCTGTGCTTAAAGATATTGGGATCTTGATGCTATTATGTGTGAAGGTTGGGATTTGGTTCAAAATAAGTGTGGGGTTTATATTGTGAATTTGCATGTATTAAAGTTCTTAGGGAGGTGTATTCAGTATATCCAAATATATCCTACTCGTCCCGCAACCTATATTATAACCGAATTAAGTCCTACTTGATCCTTGACTAAATGAATTTAATTAGTAGAGCATTACACTACGGGCAAGCCTATGGTACATTTTCTGTGGCACGGGAAATATAATTCTGAGAGTGAGTGAATTCTTTCTATCTTGAGTTCCTATTTGTTCAGGAATTTTATTGTGTGTGGAACTACTCTCTATCTTTGGTGTGAGGGGAACATGATTTGTGAAGGAAAGGTAATATCTTTGGCCTTTGAGTTAGAGTAAGTGAGTAGGTTTTTGAAATATGTGGTGCGTGTGAGTCAAGTCTTGAGGCTAGGATGTTATGATAGGGTGCTTAGTCTGCTTTAAATATTCTTGGTATGATGCGTTAGGGAAGTTGTCTGATAAGAAGGTCGTCTCTATGTGAAGTGTAGTTTGATTGCTCGAGGACGAGCAATGGTTCAAGTGTGGAGTGTTAATGGTAGGCTAGGAATACGTGTTTTAGCCACATTTTGCACTCTGATTACTACACTTTGAGCTTGTTTGAGCTTAAATGATGGTAATTTACATTTATTACGTGTTTTATGCTTTGTAGGAGATGATTCCGAGTTAAGAAAGATGTTCTGGAGCTAAATCGAATAATTTGGAGATTTGAAGTCTGAGTAAAAGCCCAAGGAATTAACCCGGGATCGTGTCCGAGGCTCGTGGATAGGTGTTGCATACGAAAGTTGGAACAAAGTGCAAGGGCTAGAGCAAAATGTACTAGTGCGTCGCATAAGGCATGGCATAGATCGACGCATTAGTACTAAAGTTTATCAGAAATTTGAGAAGTTCAGAGACTTGTAGTTTTTGGGTCTGACAGAAAAATACACTAGTGTGAACCATAGAGCATAGCATTGTATTACGCATCAGTATAAAATTTTGTCAGACAAGCTAAGGTCATAAAGTTTACAACCGAGCAAAATGAACTAATGCGACGCACCCTGCGTAGCATAGTGCGACGCATGAAGTGTAAAAAGTTTGCAGGTTTTCCCACTTCGGTTCAAAGAGGACAGTTTCGTTCGGGTTCCTTCCTATAATACACTGGAAACATTTTTTTTGAAGGAAGTTTTGACCTTACGGAAGATTGGAAGAGCATTGGAGACTCAAAGCACAAGGATTCATCATTCTTTCCTCAACTCAACATCCGAGTTTGGATTGAATTCATGTTTTCTTATTATTCAACTTATTTGTGATGAATTTCTCCATGAATATTGAGTAGTTTACCTTAGGGTTTGACGGATATGGTGTTTTGATTGATATTTGTGGATTTCATCTCTAGTTCTTTGCTTGAATTCGTTTATGGAGCTTTGAATTGATTGTAACTTTATTCACCAGTTTATTTGATCAAAAGAGGAATATTTTAGTGATTATCTTTGCATTATTTTGTTTGGTTTAATTTAGAAATTCTTTTGAGTAATCGAAAGAGATTGTTGAATTTTTGACTAAATCAAGTTAGGAGAATATTCGAGAGACGTTTTTCTGAAGACTAATCTATTAATGCATGCTTACATATATTCACAGTGCTTATATTAGTTCACCGTAGAGTTAATATTTAATTGAGAGTGAAGTCTTGACTACACGTTTGAACTAAGCATCGAGTGAATTTGTGAGAACCATTAGAACTTTGGAGTGAATTGAACTAGAGTTAGATTCCAAGTAGTTGTCTTGCACGTATCCTGTAATGACCCTTATTTCTCCTATTGATATTTCGGTGTTGCTCAACTCTTGTGTTTCTATGATCAATTGTTAATTATTTTAGTTTCAAAGTTAATTTTAGTTATTAATCATCCTAAATAGCATTAAGCTAAAAATTACTTGAGCATTATTTAAATCTAATCCCTGTGGAGACGATAATTAAACTATACTATCTTTGGCTAGAGAGGATCAATTTCGTATTGTGTTTTGTGCTCGTCAAATTTTGGCGCCGTTGTCGGGGATCGAAGTCGAGTTACCTGCGTGACAGGAGGGAATACTCACCACCATACTCATTCCTTAATTTTTTTCCTTGTTCTCAGTATAATTTCTCTATACTTGAGAGCAATTTTTAGCTTCCTTTCGCTGTAAAACAAAAATATATATCTCTCCTTAACGATCGAGAAATTTTCTTTTTAAAATAGAATAATTAGCTTGGATATATTTTCCTTTATTTGTTGACACTTTAAAGGGAACCTTTTCTCTTTTATTTGACCTATTCCCCCGTCTTTTATTGGATCTCTGTTTTCCCCCTGAGAACCAAATTCTCACATGTTCCCCTATGGATCAGGCCTAAAACCAAACTTAACTGATTGTGCCCCCTGCGAACAAAAACAGACTCCCTGAACAAAAATAGACTCCCCCACAATCTTCCCCTTTTGGCATTAAAAGAATTACAAATAAGCATAAGCAAAAAAAAGTTCAGCAACATTAACTCAAGCCACTTTCGTGCACATAACATGATAAAAACAAGAACACAAGAGAGTAATATTGCACAAAATAGATAGTAATTGCCCATTGAAAATAAACATAAAACAGTGGTGCAATAGTGCCAACAATACCAATATTACAAATTCAAAACACTAAAATACCAAAGTCATTAAACATCAACAGCAAAAGAGGACGAGAGTTGGACGGGATTCAAGAGGGGTTTAGATATGGAGCACTGGGCAGGAGAAAAGGATTAAGGAGCAAAGGCCTTGATGAACTTGTCCATTCATTCATTTGTAGTCCTTTGGTAGGTGATCATCTGCTCTTTCAGGTCCTCGACCTATTTCCTCAACTTTTCATTCTCAACCTTCAACTGAGAGTTCTCCTTTGCCTGGCGACCATTGAGCTTGGACCTCAAGATAGCATTCTCAGCCTGTAGCTGATTGATCTCTGCAGTTGTTGTCTCTTGAGCCTCAATCAAATTGGAGATGGTTGAATTGCTTCCCACTCTTCCTTTCTTCAGCATGTATTCACATTCTTCCAGTGTGCTCAAGGTGAATATTTGCTTCCTGGTTCCCACAGTAGCCTTTCCTAACAGGACATCAAAATGCTCAAAGACTCGTGTGAGGAGGAACCCATATAGAAGACCATGCTTCCCATCCTTAATGTTTTCCACCTTCATCGTATGCTCAATCATGAGTTCAGGAAGGGTGATAGATGTGTAGGAAGCCAGTGCCTCAATCAGAACCAGGTCCCTGATGGAAGCAATATATCTTCTCTTAGATTGAGGAAACAAGACTTTTTTCACCATCTCGAACATAAGCAAATATTCCAGCTGAAGTTCTTTTTTATACACTCTTTCCCCTGACAAAGTGTCCTCCCTTTTCACAATTAGCTTATTAAAAATGGATGATGCAGTTCCCTCAACGGTTCCCAGCCCATCTATGGGCACTTCAAGGATTTTCTCAAGTGTGTCTTTATCTAGGACAAAATCCTTTCCTTTGACCTTCAAGCAAAATGTGGCCCCATCTGCAACAAACAGACCAGAATAAAAACTTCTCACCTCATCCTCATACACCTCTCGACCTGGGGGTGTAAAAAGATAGATCCACTTTTGAAACTCCACTATGTCCACATGTTCTTTCATCACTGTCTACTCAGCAATCACTGACTCAAAGAATCAACCCAGCAGTACCTTTTGAGTTTTGAGATTAGCCTTTCTTTCCAACTCTGACAGCTCTACCTTTGCCTTTTTGGAGGAACCAGGTTCCTCGCTTGAACTTTTCCTCTTTTTGAGAGGCCTTTTTTCCTCTTTTTCTTTATCAAACTCTTTATCATCTTCACTCAAAATTGCTTTCTCAGACACCTTTCTTTTTCCCTTACCAGTAGCACTTTTCTTGGAATTCTTTTTTACAAGAGGCGATGCTTCCTTCATAACCTCCTCATCATCAATGTCCACCACATCTGCAGGTAGCACTTTCTCCTCATCTACCAACCTAATTTTCACTAGCCTTCTTCTCGTGGCTTGCCATCAACGCACTATCAGTGTAGTTTTTCTTTGCTTCCTTGTAGTGGGGGCTTTATAAGCAACATTCTTCTTTTTCTTGGCACCAGCTCTTGCTGCTATAAATTTTATCACAACATTGTCATTAAAATCAACGTCATAGGTTTCATGAGAATAACTGGTAGAACCAGGTCCCATCTCAGGATACACAACGTCCGGAGGGATAAAAATAGGATTACATGAATTGGGGTGTTTCAGTACTATCTAGGTTAGGCCTTGTGGAACATGGTGTCTCATCAAGTGGGAGCAATTCTGAGTACAGACGACTCAGACTCTCCGGGAGGAGGTCTCTCATTAGGTTCCCCTATTTAATGCCTCAACAAAACCAGCCATAATTTCAGTTTAGCTTTCAAGAATATTAGATCTGTCCTTTTCCTTTTCACTTAAATTTCCCTCAAACTCCACAAACGTGACTTCTATCCCTTTATCAGTAGGAAGAGAGGGAAGATAACCTGATTTTGTAGGTTTGTCTTGACCATCTCCCTCAATAGCCTGATTTCCATCTTTCTCAGGCGCATGCAGTTCCATATCAGTACCAGAACCCGCTTATTCCTCTAAACTCACTTCCTCATTCACGGCAATCTGACTAGTAACCTTGAAACCATCATCATCTTCTTTAATTTCCTCTATGTTTTGAAGAAATTGAGACACGTACAATGTTTGCTCGGAGTCAGGCTTGTCAGATGGAATAGAAGGAGAAGGGGAAGAGATAAATGTTATAGGAGTTTGACTTTTCCAGCTTCGTTGGGGACCAAAAATAGAGGACTTAGAGGGAATGACAGTAGGGTTGGTTTTGGTAGGAATTAGGGATTTTGTGGGGAAATCGATGGCCTTGGATTCGATGGGATTGTACTTTAGAAGGCAAAAGAGTTGTTATTTCTTCCGACATCATTTGAGATTTGGATACTTGTTGAGTCATGGTCGAATTTTACTAGAAGATACTAGGGGAAGAGAGTTTGACAAAAGAGAGATAAGGTTTTTGAGTTTAAGTGAGGAGTGAGAAATGGGTTAGGTTTATAAAAGTGGAAAAGGGACCGGTTGCAAATGGGTGTGAGAGGAAAATAGGGCAACTTGTTTGGACTTAAAAGAAACTAGAAGAGAGGCGAGAATAAATAAATGACATGGCACTTTAGCAGTTTAAAAAGCATATAAGTATTGAGGGAACTACTGACCTATGTCACAGGAACCAGGTTCCTTGATGGTTTTTAAAAATGTGAGCAAAAACTTCTAGATGTGCAATGTCATTCTCACTTGTTTTGTCCTGAGTCTGCCATGTGTGTATACCTGTAACAATATACATTTGAGTTAGATGTCGCCAAAAACACTTTTAGCATCGTACTTTTCCTTATTAAATGGCCAGTCATTGAGGGAACTGGTCCTTAGTTAAGTTTGATCATGCCCAACTCTAGACGATTTCTTTCAAAGTGTTTGCTACTAGTGCCTCGATGAATATATCTACTACCTGGTCCTCCGTCTTGCAGAACTTCATACAAATTAGACTCTTTTTTAACATTGTCCCTCAAGAAGTGATGTCTCACATCAATGTTCTTTGTCCTTTTGTGCTGCACCGGGTACTTTGCCATGTTAGGGGAACTTGTATTATCACACAATAAGAGCACACAATCCGTAAATACATCAAAATTCTCAAGTTATATCTTGATCCAAAGCAATACTGTGCAACAAGAGGCAACAACCACATACTCAGCTTCAACAGTAGAAAGAACCACGTTGTTTTGTTTCTTTGTACCCCACGAGATCAAGCATGACCCTAGAAAACCATTCCAGATGTACTCTTTCTATCCACCGTATATCCGACATAATCAGCATCAACATATCCAATCAAGTCAAATTATCCCCTGAGGGATAGAAGAGGACCACGTCTTGCATTTCCTTGAGATGCCTCATAATTCTTTTGGAATCCTACAAATGGGATTCTTTTGTGCTTGGCTGAAAACTAGCACACAACCCAACACTAAAGACAATATGAGGTCTACTAGCAGTCATGTACAGAAGAGATCCAATAATACCTCTATACATAGTTTCATTGATAGGAGAACCAGGTTCGTCCACATTTAATCGAATAGTAGTGGCAATGGGAGCATCAATGGTCTTAGAATTTTCCCTCTCAAATCTTTTCATTGGCTCCTTGATGTACTTCTATTAACTAATCATGGTTTTTTTTAGGTGTGCTTCACTTTCAACCCAAGGAAGAAATTTATCTCACCCATCATACTCATCTCGAATTTACTTCCCATGAGCTTTGCAAACTCCTCACAAAGAGAATCATTTGTTGCACCAAAAATAATATCATCAACATAGACATGCACAATCAACAGATTTCTCCCTCTTTTTTTCAGAAATAGAGTGTTGTTTAAATTCCCTCTAGTAAAGCCATTCTCAAGAAGGAATTTTGACAATCTCTCACACTATGCTCGAGGGGCTTGCTTCAAACCATATAGAGTCTTGTCAAGCTTGAAGACAAGATCAGGATGCTCATGATTTTCAAATCCAAGAGGTTGCTTGACAAATACTTCTTCCTTCAAATATCCATTTAGAAAGGCACTTTTAACATCCATTTGGAACAATTTGAATTCCATATGAGATTCAAAAGCTATAAGAATCCTGATAGCTTCCATCCGAGCAACAAGATCAAAGGTCTCATCATAGTCAATCCCTTCTTCTTGATTATATCCCTAGACCACTAGCCTTGCTTTATTTCTTATTTGTGTTTCCAAATTCATTAAGCTTGTTCCTGAACACACACCTGGTTCTAATCACTCTTCTACCTGAAGGTCGAGGAACTAGGTGTCACACTATGTTTCTCTTGAACTGATGGAGTTCTTGCATAGCAGTTATCTAGTTAGCATCTTTCAATGCTTCCAGGATGTTCTTAGGTTCGATTTGAGATAGAAAGGCTGAGAAGGCAAACATGTTTCTTGCCTTAGATATAGTTTGTATACCAGAATCTAAAGGTGTGATCGCTGATCATGTCCAATTCACACCCCAAGTAAGGGAATATGAATCGGTCGTTACAATAATAAACCCAATGCGAGTCGTGGTCGAATCCACAACGAGTTAAGAATACGTGTTGAGGTAAATACTCAAGAGAGAAACTCGAACTAACTAGATTTAGCTTCCAAACAAATGTGTGTATCAATTTTGCTATATTAAACTACTGTGGAATTTGACTAGCTAATGAACAAGTAATAACTAAAATATTTTTGAGGTTTTGTCAAATAGAGAAAAGCCTAGGGTTGTAACCTTGACCTAGGTTTAAACCTAATAGGTAGAGTAAATCTATGCTTGCTTGATAGATCGGGGTTTTTTATGACTCTCAATGCACAAGTACTCATTTAATACCTCTTAGTTAAAGAGTGATTATGCCCAAATTAGATCTCTCAAGTCCAAGTGGGTAGCAATAAAAAAATTGAATATGAGTCCAAGTTATATCATCGCTATCTCTACTTCAAATCCTTTAATTAAACTAATCAATACTTGAACTAGTTTAATTTCTTGTTAGCTAAGTTTTTCTAATTTCTCTTTCTCAAGTAAGAAAAGTCAAATATGCATGAATCAATGTTTGCAACCATTAATTCTAAGTTTAATGCATAAACGAGGCTAAATAAACCCTAGATAAAAATCTAGTTACTCATGGCAATGAACATAGAAAAATGAAAAGAAGAAGAAATAAAAGACATGAAGTTAAAATAAAATAAAAAGTAATTGATCCTCTCTAGTTGTAGCTCAATGTTTCCCCAAATAGATAAGGATAACTACCAGCTGCCGCAACAATACAAAAAGATGCCCTAAAAAGGTATTTTACGCCTATTTATAGTGCTCCCAAATTTCTGACAAAAATACCCTTCGAAGGTTTCTGCGGTCGCACTTTAACTTCTGTGGTCCGCACTTTACTGGATTAAACTTGGGGTGCTTTTAGTTAGAGTAGTTCTGGGGCTGCAATTTAGCATCTGCACCCGCACTTCAACTTCTGCCATCGCACTTGGATTCTTGCTGGTCGCATTTGAGGATGCTTCAAACTTGTTAAATTGCACATTCTCTGATCTTTTTGGCTAGTTTGTGAAAACTTGTTTTTTAGACAAAGTGCAATTGCACATTTTAGTCTGCGGACCATACTTCTGCCAAAAATCCTTAAAGCTTCAATTTCTCTTCTGTGCATCATTTCATCTTCTACGGACTACATTTGCTTTTGCGACCGTCATTGGAATTCTACGAACTGCACTGTTCTCCGCACTTTTCCTCATAGTTGAACTTGGCTGGAAAATCTCATCTTTGAGTTATGTTTCTTCATTGAGCTCACATTCTCCAGGACACCAACAATTCAACCATCTTCATTAGATTTGGAGACAAAAATCAGCACTTTTGGACTAAAAACTATAGTAAGAAGGTACTAAAATGTGGTTAAAATCTATGCTTATCAACTCCCCCAAACTCAAGTCTTTGCTTGTCCTCAAGTAACCAGATTATATCTCTCTGTCCCTCATTGTATTATCATTTCAAGAAGTCATCTACAAATCATTTATACTCAGTTGGGACCAACACCCACAATACTCATGTATTCTAGACAAGGTGTCAAATTTTTCAAAAAGGTGCAACTTGCTCATCTCATGTAATTCTAGTATGAAATTTGAGCCTCAAGAGTTGACTTCATTCATCAAGGATTCTTGTTCTATTATGTAAATCATGGTGGACTCCAAACTCTTCCTCTTCAACCTTCCATTTGCAATGCTCACTTCAAGTTTTAACACTCAATTTCTAGTGCAACAAAGGTTTCACTCTTCTCTCATAAAGGAATGTCATAAGTTAAGCTTCAAATACCATAGGTTTGCCCCTCATTTAAATCTGCACTAATGTAAGAATACTCGGTTCGAAATCAAAAAAGAATTTTTCGGGTTGTAATGAAGGCTTTTGGTCCAAGGTAGGATACTATATGGGATACAAGTGATTACACCCTTTCTTAAGCACTTCGCATCTCATTTATTGGATCATATTTGTCAAACCCTTAGAGGTATTTCTTCTTCTTGGAGGCTAGAGAGACATACCATCACTCTTTATTGATAATTTCATCCTTTTTCTTCCTTGATTTTTGTACTAGAGGTACTTGCTTCACTCAATTTCATCAATCTCCCTTTCCGTCCCTCTTTGGTCTTTCTTTTTGTTCACATTACTTTCTTTTCTTCCTTTCTCTTTCGTGGAGATCATTTTTGTTCTCTCTTTTTACTGCCTTGGTACCTCTTTTAGATATCTCAACTTTTCCCCCAAACTTAGGCTTTGAGCCACTTACTACATATGAGTGCTTAGGAGGTTTCGGGTGCCAAGAGGAGATCATGTTCAAAACGGTGAAAGGCTTGTAGAACGCTTATCAAAAGAGAGAGTCTAAAGGCTCAAAGGGGGTTGACTAGGGATAATGATCATAGGGTGGCAATTGAAAGCTCAAACGGTCCAAGGAAAGCCTACAATTATCTTTCAAACCAAGCTAACTTAAAAAAGTGCCTTGAAGCACGTTCAGGGCAAGTTCTAGACTATTTGCTCAAGCACTTGGACTAGCAACAAAACTTCATCTCACCTCATTCAAATAGACCATAAAAAAGGATAGAGTCCCAAAACCACAACAAACACAATCAAGTTAAAGATCTCTATGGTCTACTCAACCACCTAATGGTTAACAAAGACAACTCAAGAGCCTCATTGTCACTTTTACTAGAGTTACTTATTTCAAAGAATGGTTCACAACAACCTTGTCTCAAACCATAAGCATGCAGTTAAGTATATTAGTACCACATGAAGCATAAATAACTCGTTCTCATAGACTAACTTGTTAGGGCTTTTATTCATTTCTACTTACTACTACTATAACTTAAACATGTAATAGACTAATTCCCTTAAGAAAGTTTTTACACTATCCATCCTCGAGAAAAGTCATCAGGTTCATACAAGAAACCACTTTTGGAAAGAACCGTGACATTAAGAAAACCAAAGGCTTATTATCAATAAAAGAAGGAAAAGCATAATATTTACACTACCAAAACAAACATAATTATAGATTACTACTAAAGGTATTAAACTACTAAAAATAAACAAAATAAGTCATCCAATTATTACATCCTAGTGTCCCAAATAAAAGTAATCATTGTCCCTAATGCTTAAGAAAAACAAGATCAAAGAGTAGAGAGGGGCGAAGAGACTCCCTAAGCATCCTTAGTCATCATGGTATCACCAGTGGGGTCAGTCCGAGCCGGCTTAGCTAACTGGATGGTATCATCATCATCCATGGGAGTTGCCTAAGATGTGAACATGTCACGCACTGCAGCAGCAGTACTGGATGCAAGGTATGGCTCCTCATGTTGAGCAGCATTGGCATACTGAGAAGTCTGAGCTGTGTGAGGCTGGATGGGTTCAATCAGCACATCAACGACAAGTTGTTGCCCTCAGCTATCCTAGTTACCTCAACTCGTAGTGAGTCAACTGACTTCATGTTGTCATGTGTCTTTCTCATAATCTTCACCTGCTTGGTCAACCACTCAATCACTGCACCATGCTGCACAAGTATGTCCATAATCACCTTCCAGTTGTCCAAGACCTTGGTGAGATTCATGTCAATGTTAGAAGAGTCCAGCTGTGTAGAGGGCTACCTTACAACTGTACTAGATATCTCGGATAGCTTTGATGTAGTTGTCTGCATCCAGATGTTAATACTTACCAGCATCTGAGAAACCCGTGGCAGGCCAATGGTCAAAGGCATCGACCTTAGAGCTGGTATAGACAGGGGAATACGGGCTGATGGTGGCTCAGGAACATAATCTATGGCACTGGCGGAAGGCTCAGATGAAGTGGAGGGGATATTAGAGGGACCAGGAGCTACTAGAGGCTTATCCGACTGGCTAGTAGTGGAAGGCTGACTACTCTCTTTGGGTTCCTTGGGTCTTGCAACTTGTACAGATCAAAGGGGCCGGTTGTCTTAATCGTCAAATCAAATGGTCTGGACTTCATCTTGGAATCAAGTATTATGTGATGGTATTGGGGTAAGGGTAGGAGGTGTTACCCTGCTGTGCTACAACAGTGATATTGGCCAACATTAGAGCACCCACATTGATCGAGTACCAGGCCATGATAGAAGCTACTAGCACTGTTCTCTCTAGAGGCAAGTTGTTCTCATTCAGGCATAAATCAAGTCTTGTACACACAAAAGTCTACCAACGTTTCACCTCAAAGCTCAGAGTCTTGCGGAAGATCAGCACTTCAACACCTATCTAAGGGCGAGTAGGTCCAGGTGCAAGAATCTTCCCAAGCCATGGTCGAACCTCCTTTTTCTCAGCCAATTTAGCCAAATACTCCTTCGACTCCACATCCTCATGTCCAAGGTAGGAATTCAAGGTGCATTGATCAAATATTAATTTTAGGTTGCACACTTTGGTAACATTGGTCTCTTTTATAATGTGCATCGTGGTGGCGTAGAATTCTCGGACAAGGTATTCCTTGACATCCACCAGCTCCTCAGGGAACTGCATCCAGCCTTTCCTCTTGTAAGCTGCTCCGGGACTGCTGAATTGTACTTGTCTAAGTCATTAGTGAGGAATTGTTTTTCATTAGTGAGGGACCTTTCTTTCCATCACCTTCGAAAGTCTGAATAAGTATTGAGGCTCAAAAATCGGTCTTCCCAGACCGCCTTCTTCTTTTTTCTTACTGTGCCATCTCTTGCAATCATTCCCCCTTTTCTGTCATAAGGGGCATCATTAGAATCGGAGTCTTGATTAGTTGTATTGAATTCATGATTAGTACTAGTTGTGCCCTAGGAGGTGCTCTAAGATGTGGAAGGTACTTGGGGATCATACTTCCCCTATGGATAAGACTGCTCCTGATTGTGCTCTTCAAGATAGAGACACTGAATTGCCTTCAGAGGCTTCCATAGCTAGTACATAAGAATCTGACTCTGAGAGGCTTCTACCTTTCCACCAGCCAGCAGTTGTTTTCTTGGAGATTTCCTTTTGTGCACTCGGGTGCATGGCACCTCTACCCTTTCCTTGGTACCCCTTTCTTTGGATGTCTCTCCTTTTCCTCTTGATCACACCATTATCTGTGTATGCACAAAGAAAGTTGTCAGTAGATATTCAAGTTGCAAAGTAGTTAAAAGTCATATTAACAGCAGATGATAGCACAAAAGCAGTGGGGTGTTTAGTGTTTATCATACAGAAGATAGAGTTCATGTGTGATTCGCACAATTCTAAGTGTGGTCTATAAAGAGGAAGTGTTGTCCGCACAATTCAAAGTGCGGCTGCACTTCTACATAGATGTATCAAGATTTCACAAAGAAGTCTCTAAAGAACAATGCAGACTTGTATCTGCAGCACCAGAATCCAACTGCGGTACGTAAAATTTTATTGTGGTTAGCACTTAAGTAGAAGTACTCAGGTCCTAGAGAAGAAGTTCTCTGAAGGACAGTGCAGACCTCTCTTTGCTGCCGCAAAATTTCAAGTGCGATCAGCACAAATAAAGTACGGCCGCATAACTAGGGTTATCAACCAAGATACCTGAATAACAAATCACGGATCGCATAATTTCAAATCTAACTGGGTAACATGGTAAAGGTATGATAATAAAAGACTCAACCCCATCTAAGCATGACTTCACAAATACCCAATCTTAAACTACCCCACATAGACACAATAAAGGATTTAATCATAGATGGCCTAAAAAGAAGTTAAAAAACAAAAGTAAATTCAAAAAGAAAAATAACAAGATTGAAGTGATGCATACCGAATTGTGCTAGTGTGATAAGAATGATTGGAGTGTGGGTGGCTGTGTGTTCAAATGGCGAAAAATGTAAAATGGAGACCTACTGTTCTATTTATCCTCACGCATGGGTGTGGTTAAAAGACGGCAAATGCGACCACAAAATTCCAAATGCGGTCCGCATTCTATTATCTGGTCAGTGGAGTGCTTGTGGTTGTGCGGTCCGCACATTTTCAAGTACGGCCGCACTTCTGTCAACCTAGTTGCAGTGACTTCTCTGAGATTGCTCTTCTGTGACCGCAAACTTTCTGATAGGCTGCAAATTTAGCTCCACACTGTTGGGAGAAAAGTTCAGAGGACTTGCAATTTAGTACCTGAGCTGCCTCTTGCAAATGCGGTCCGCAGTTAAAATCTGCAACCATTTTTTCGATGTCTGTATCTCCTCTATTGCGGCTGCAAAAATAAAAGTGCGATCCACAGTTCCCCATGCAGGGCACATCTTTAGCCATCAACTTAATTCCTACACTTGTCACTACTGCACTATTAAAATCTAGTTAAAAACAAGAAACAACATCTAACTAAAAGACAAAAAGGAAAAGAACTTGGGTTGCCTCCCAAGAAGCGCCTTATTTACGTCGTGGCATGGCGCAATGTCATATCATCCTCAATGAAGTAAAGTACCCCACCACGTGGCTTTCACCAACTTTTCCCAAGTAGTTCTTCACTCGGTGTCCATTGACTCGAAATATTTCATTATTCTTGCAAGTCCAAAGCACCAATGGGTGTCACACTAACAATTTCAAATGGACCACTCCACTTTGACTTATACTTCCTGGGAAACATTCTCAACCTTGAGTTGAACAACGACACTAGATCACCGGCCTTGAACTCCTTATTCCAAATATACTTGTCATGAAGGTACTTCATCTTTTCTTTGTACAAGGACGAACTCTCATATGTGTGGTACCAGAATTCATCTAATTCATTCAAATGTGCAACCTGCAAGTTAGTAGCTACATCCCAATCAAGATTTAGCTTCTACAAGGCCCACATTGCCTTGCGCTCTAATTCCACTGGAAGATGACTAGCTTTTCCGATCACCAACCGGTATGGAGACATTCCGATAGGTGTTTTGTAAATTGTTCTATATGCTCATAGAGCATCATCAACCTTCTTAGACCAATCCGTCCGATTTGTATTCACTGTCTTGGAAAAAACACTCTTTATCTCATGGTTGGAAACTTCCACTTGATCACTTACTTGTGGATGATAGGAAGTTTTCACTTTGTGAGTGACACCATACTTGCTAAGCAAAGAGTCAAAAGCCTTATTGCAAAAATGCGACCCTCCATCACTTATGATTGCCTGCGGAGTCCCAAACCTTGTAATAATCTTCCGCTTCAACAAAGCCACCACACCTCTCTCCTCATTATTTGGTAAAGTAATGGCTTCAACCTATTTAGACACATAATCCAACACGCCCAAAATGTAGGTGTTTCCACAAGAACTCACAAAGGGGCCCATGAAGTAAATTCCCCAAAAAACAAATATATCAATCTCTAAGATGGTTGTAAGGGGCATCTCATGTTTCTTTGAAATTTTTTCTGCTCGTTGACATTCATCACATATTTTCACCGACTCATTCGCATCTTTGTAGAGAGTAGGCCAATAGAAACCACAACTTAGGAATTTAACCGCCGTTCTTAATCCACCGTAATGACCACCATAGGGAGAAGAATGACAATCCCCAAGAATATCACTTTGTTCATCCTCCATCACACATCTTCTAATTACTTAATTCGTACAAATCTGGAAAAGGTATGGTTCATCCTAATAATAGTAGTCTTTACAATTCCTCTTGATATTCTTCCTTAGGTTTGAAGTGAACTCTTTTGGAATGATACTATTCACAAGGAAATCTGCCAAATTAGTGAACCATGGTACCTCTTTCATTGAAAGAGCCAAGAGTTGCTTATCGGAAAAAGAGTCATTGATCTCAAGGCCATCATGTGGCTTCCCTTACTCCTCCAAACGAGAAAAGTGGTCCATCACTTGATTTTCACTTCCCTTCTTGTCTTGGATGTCAATATAAAACTCAAGGAACAAAAGCACCCATCTTATCAAACGAACTGTAGATTCTTGTTTGCTCATAAGATAGCGAAAAGCTGCATGATCCGCGTAGAAAATAACTTTGGCACCCATCAAGAATGGGCGGAACTTCTCAATAGCAAACACAATGGCAAGGAGCTCCTTCTCCGTAATGGTATAATTGACTTAGGCACTATTCATAGCCTTACTAGCATAGAATACACGATGAAAACTTGTTGATACGTTTCCCCAAAACAGCCGCAACCGCTACATCACTTGCATCACATATAAGCTCGATTAGCACACTCCAATTTGGAGATGTAATAATAAGAGTAGTTGTCAACTTGAGCTTCAATTTTCAAAAGCTCTCATGTAATCATCATTGAAGTGGAACATGGCATTCTTCGTGAGAGTTTGCACAAAGGGTTCACCACTTTAGAAAAGCCTTTGATAAATCACCAGTCGAATCCTGCATGGCCCAAGCAACTCCTCACACCCTTCACCGAGGTAGGGGTGGAAGCTTAGAAATAACTTCAATATTCACCTTATCCACTTCAATACCATTCTTTGAAATCATATCGCCAAGGACAATGCCTTCATTAACCATGAAATGACATTTCTCCCAATTGAGTACCAAATGTTTTTCCTCACATCTAGCCAACACCTTCTCCAAATTAGCAAGACAATCATCAAATGAATCCCCAACCACCGAAAAGTCATCCATGAAGACCTCAAGGTAGTCTCCACCATGTCTGTGAAAATAGCCATCATACACCGTTGGAAAGTCGCCGGCCCATTACACAATCCAAAAGGCATCCCTTTGAAAGCAAAGTACCACATGGAGTATGGACATGTAAATGTGGTTTTCTCTTGGTCTTTTGATCCAATAAGAATTTGGTTTTATCCCGAATTACCATCAAGAAAGCAATAGAAGGCACGGCCGACCAACGTATCAAGCATTTGATCCATAAAAGGAAGAGGAAAGTGGTCCTTCCTTGTGACTTTGTTGAGCTTAGATAATCCATACTAACTCTCCAACCGGTGACCGTTCTTGTACGCATCAACTCATTCTTATCATTGGTAACAACCATCATACCCCCCTTCTTTGGGACATATTGGATTAGAGAAGTCCATGAGCTATCAGAAATAGGGTAGACAACCCCGACATCCAACCATTTGATAATCTCCTTTTTGACCACCACTTGTATAGACTCATTAAGTCTTCTTTGATGTTCAATGGACGGTTTAGCATCATCCTCCAACTTGATCTTATCCATGCAAAATGCGGGGTTTATACCTCGAATATCTGCTAAAGTCCATCCAATAGCTTACTTCCTCCTTTGCAAGACCGCCAATATGGAATCTACCTGCACATTAATCAAACAAGAATAAGAAATAACCGATAAAGTAGAACAAGGACCAAAAAATTCATACCGAAGGTGAGGTAGAAATGGCTTCAACTCCAAGGTCGGTGGCTTTTCAATTGAAGTCTTTGTAGAGGAGTCTTCCTATTCTCAAGATCCAATGACAACTTTTGGGGTGCATAGTTGTAAGAATCCGTTCCTTGCAATGAATTCACACATTCCATGAAACCATCCATCTCATCATCATCAAAGTTGAGCAAAACGGCTCCCAACATGTCACCAACATTGATTGTAGCACTTGTATCATCAACAATGACATCAGTCACCAAGTCCACAAAAGAGCATACCTCATTGCTATTTGGTTTCCGCATAGACTTGCTCCCATGAAATACCACTTGTTCATCACCAACCCGAAAAGTGAGTTCCCCGGATTCAACATCACAAAGGCCACCTAAGAAGGATAGCACTTCATAATCAACCTCACAATCTAGAATCTCAAAGTCCACCAGAAGAATAAATTTATCAACTCGGACCAGTACACCCTTAAACACTTCCAACGGTCTCTTCGTACGATCGGCCATTTGCAACCTCATAGATGTGGGTATTGGTTTCTCAATCCCCAAAGTATTGAACACCTAATAGGGCATCAAATTGATAATTTTCTCAAGATCATAAAGAGCTTCCAGTAGTACAAAGAATTATGAAAGCACTGGGATCCTCCAACTTTGGAGTCATGGAATGAACAATTGCACTCACTTGATGAGTGACCTTGATAGTTTCAAAGTTCATTGACCTCTTCTTGGTCATAAGATCTTCCATAAACTTAGCATAATCGGGCATTTGTTCCAAATCTTCCACCAATGGAACTATAATAGAGAGGCCTTTCATTATTTGAATTAACTTCTTGAATTGATTCTCATATTGTTTTTAGCAACCCTTTGAGGGTGCAGGGGTGGGCTTTGTGGGTGCCTTAGCCTTTTGCACCACTGGATTCGACATGTCAATGATGTGTTCTTTAGACGGGTTCACCCTTTTTAGGTCTCCTCCGCACTATCATCAATATCAATCCGAACATCATCTTGTACTTGAATATCTTTTTCTGGGATTTTCTCCTCTTGGATTATTTGGTCATCATCCACGAGTTTCTTTTCAATTGAGGTGGGTGCATTCCCTTCTCTTCCACTTCTTGTGATAACCACCATAACATGCCCCGTATTGTTACTACCCTTTGGGTTCACTACTGTATCATTTGGTAATTCACCCTTAGGAAGAGTATTAAGAGCTTGAAAGATTTGCCCCATTTGAACTTCAAGATTACGGATTGATGTGGTATGTAAGGCAAGTTGAGCATCCAAATCTGCATGCTTTTCCATCATTTGCTTGAACATGTTTTCAATACGACCCATTTCATTGCTTGAAAAACTTGAACCATGGGAAGGATAGGGAGGTGGGTTGCTCGGTTGTTGGTACATTGAAGGTCTTTAAAAACCCGAACTCCAATTTGCATGATTATTATTGTTTTCCCAATTTCCTTGATTGTTATCTCCCTAATTCCCTCGGTTATTATTGTTGTTATCCCAATTCCATTGATTGTTAGAACACCAATTGCCTTGGTTTTTTAAGAATAAAATTGATTTTGTTCGGAGCCTTGAAAATTGCTCAATTGCCCTTGGTAATTGTTCACAAATTGTACCTATTCTTCTTGCTCTTGATAGGAATCATCTTGATCATAACCACCATCATTGTGTTCATAAGTCTCCTCCCGGGATTGAGATTGGGGACCTTTAGTCCTATTCTTGTTGGCTAAAACACTCACCCCTTCCATAGCATGAACTTGCTTAGGAGCTTGAGTTTGATGAAATTGAGCCTTACTGAGTTGAGTCATGGTTGTGATCAATTCGGCAATGGCTTGCCTATAGGCTTGCATTCTTTGTGAAGATGAATCATATTGGGATCACCTTGGGGAGCATTAGCTCGGGATTGCCAATTCGAAGAAGTTTTTGCCATCTCATCAAGAATCTCACATACCTCTGCATAAGATGTTGCCATGAAATTGCCTCCGGTCAATTGATTGACCACACATTGATTCGTGGTATTAATACAACGGTAGAAAGTTTGTTGGATCATGTTGTCAGTCATATCATTTTTGGGCATTCCTTCACCAAAGTCTGATACCGCTCCCAAATTTTGTGTAAAGGTACATTGAGCTCTTGCTTGAAAGCTAATATTTCATCCTGTAGAGTTTCCATGTGCCCGGGAGAGAAGAACTTTGAAATAAACTTCACCGCCAATTCATCCTATGTATGAATAAAATTATTAGGCAAGCATTCCAACCAATCCAAAACCTTACCCCTTAGTGAGAAGGTTAAAAGCCTTAACTACAATGCATCTTCTGAGATATTTGTTTTTTGCTTCCCCAACACATATCCACAAAACCTTTCAAATGCTTGTAAGCATTTTGATTCGTTGCCCCGATGAAAACCTCGTTGCTTGAGCAAAGTGAGCATCACATTGGTAATTTAAAATTTTCCCACCCTAATTCGAGGGAGGACTATGGCACATGCATACCCTTCATTGGGAAAATTTTGGTGTTGCATCTCTTGTGGTTATGGAGGTAGTGGAGGTGGAAGAACATTGTCTACTTGCCCACGGCCTCGGCGGTTTTGTTGTTGAGCTTGTGGAATTCATCAAGTTGTTCCTCTTTGTCATCCAC
This sequence comes from Nicotiana obtusifolia, assembly GCA_002018475.1. NCBI lineage: Eukaryota > Viridiplantae > Streptophyta > Magnoliopsida > Solanales > Solanaceae > Nicotiana > Nicotiana obtusifolia. The sequence continues at coordinate 96,075 of MCJB01046081.1, forward strand.
CTCTCCCAATGGTATGTTTTCAAGTTCATTGTTCGACATTTGGAACCTAAAATCACTTCAACAAGTTAGAATCACGAAAGTAAAAGAAGATACTTCAAGAAATAAACTCAAGTATGTAGCTAAAACCGTAAACTCCCTGGTAACGGCGCCAAAAATTTATCACGTCCAAATGTGTCGCTCAGTGTCCCACTTGCCAAAAAGTCAAGGTTGAACACCAAAAGCCAAGATAGTTGCTGCAAAATGTGGAAATTAGGACCTGGAAATGGGAAATGATCAACATGGATTTTATTACCAGGTTACCACGATCACGCGAATAGTTTGATGCTATATGGGTTATCGTGGATCGACTCACCAAGTCATCTCATTTCCTACCAGTAATTACTACCTTCTCCACTGAAGATTATGCTAAGATATACATTAAGGGGATAGTTCAAATCCATGGGTTTTCGATTTCTTTCATATTAGACAGAGGTGCGCAGTTTACCGCTAACTTCTGGAGATCATTCCAAAAAGGATTGGACCAAAGATTAATCTTAGCATAGCTTTTCATCCGCAAATTGATGGTCAAGCCGAGCACACTATTCAAATTCTCGAGGACATGTTACCGGCATGTGTTTTGGACTTCAAAGGTAATTGGGAGGGTCGCCTACCACTCATTGAATTTGCTTATAATAATAGCTATCATGCCAGTATTCAAATGACACCATATGAGGACCTATATGTATGAAAATGCAGATCTCCTATCGACTGGTTTGAAGTTGATGAAACAAAGTTATTAGGGCCAGAGCGGGTACAACAAACTGTAGAAAAGGTGAAGTTAATTCAAAATCGATTGTTAGCTGCCCAAAGCAGGCAGAAATCTTACTCGGATAACCGGCAACGAGATTTGGAGTTCACTGTAGGAAACTGGGTGTTCTTGAAGGCATCACCTATGAAAGGAGTGATGAGATTTGGCAAAAGAGGCAAACTCAGCCCCCGGTATATCAAAACATATAGAAACATATAGAAGGTCAGTCGAGTAGCTTATGAGCTGGAGTTGTCCCTAGAATTGGAAGCAGTACATCCAGTATTCCACGTGTCTATGCTCTGAAGGTGCTTGAGTGATCCATCCTATATTACTCCTATTGAAGATATCCAAGTTACACAAGACCTATCTTATGAAGAAATTCCAATGGCCATCTTAGATCGACAAGTTTGTAAGCTAGAACTAAAGAAGTGGCTTCAGTTAAAGTACTTTGGAGGAACAAGAATAAGGAAGAGATGACGTAGGAATCTAAAGAAGACATGAAATCTAGGTACCACCAATTATTCCCCACCATGGAAGGCAACAATGCAACTATCACGATGGGCCATGATTCAACATTCGAGGACGTATGTTTCGGGGGGTAAATGTTACACCTTATACCTAAGTAAATTGTGGTAAGTGTGGCTTCTAGCACGGCCAATAAGTTGGCGACACATTGAGGCTAGAAGGTAGTCACACGTTTCAGTGAGCTTGCGCCAAGTATCTCACCGGGCACTGCAGCCGGGGTGGGGCGATCCATTTTGCATATGGAAGAGCCAAAAATTGCTATCTTGGTAATAGTACAAAAAGGGAGTGAGGCTCTTTCTCTTCCATTATAGAAGATATCACCAAAATAAGCCCTTTAAAATACTCTCAATGCCCCTTTAGAATTTCCAAGAAAATTAAGGCAAAGTCGAAGGAGAATCTGAATCTAGCAGAATTTAACTTGACGAAATATGGAAATCGTTGCTGTAACACCTATCATCTAGTGAAATTAATTCTGAAGATTCATTAAAGGAAAAGTTAACCACCATAGAAGTTAGCTCTTCAACAAGGTATGTAGGGCAACCTTCTTTCTTGGCATGAATTAGTGTAAGTCACCCCTTCTTTCTAAATGATTCCTGTATTGTAGGGTCTGGTAAGTTCTAAGTTCTCTCAATGACGATATCCTATTCTCGTGCGTTCTTGCCGGTAGCATTTCTTTCAAAGTCGGCATTGTTTCCAATGGTATCCTATGGTCTAAGAGTATGATTCATTCAGAGTTTAAACTTGTTATCTCTTAAAACTGATACTGCATCGCACTTATATTTATATATGTATCTATTTTCTTTTCTCAAGCCGCGTTATAGTCGGCCGGGTACGGCACCTATTATGTAACCACAGATTAGTTGGGTACGATGAAGCAAGATATGAGATATTATCGAGCCCTCCTATGGCCAGGTACGACCGAGCCTTGTTGTGGCCGGGTACAAAGATGCTTGAATGTGAGGCTACCGAGTCCTCTTGAGGCCGGCTATGCTGAGTTCTGTTAAGACCGGGTACAGCCGAGACCTCTTGAGGTCGGGTACGACCAATTCCTCTACGAGGTCGAGTATAGAGTGATATAATGTGCCCTAAATATTGGCTGAAGCTATGTATATATGAATATTATAATAAATGCATGGCCCCAATGAGTGGCTCAAGTTTATAAAAGTTTACATATATTCATGATTTATGGTTTATAATGTTCACCAGTTATGCCCCTGATGGCTTGTCTTCGGTATTCAAGTATGAAATCACGTACACACATATATCATATGTTATGACTTTGATTTACTTGTTTTTCTTAGTCTTACATACTCTGTGCATTATCCGTACTGACACCCCTTTCTTCTGGGCGTTGTGTTCATGCCCACAGATACAGATAGACCCGGTGATGCTCCTCCCCTGTAGGTGTATGATTTAGCTGTTGGTTGTTGCTCTCCACTTCCTTGGAGTAGCTGTTTAGAAGTCAATAGGTACTGACACAGATGTTATAAATGTTTTGGCTACGGTGGGCCCCTGTCCCGACCAAGTTGTATAACTGTATGTTCTTTTAGTACTCTTAGAGGCTTGCAGACTAGAGCTAGTGTACGGTTGCATGTGAAGTTGGGTTTGACCATGTTGGTGGCAGAGATAATCATATATAAAAGGCCCATGTTTCTTTTATGAATCAGTTATACTCGTTTTAAATTTTGATGATTATTACTTGGAGGCCTCAGTGGCCCAGATTTTTATGAATAAAAAAATATAAGAGCACATGTTGGTTCGCATTGTGTGCCGGTCGCACCCCCCAAGGCTGGGGTGTGACAGATTTTGACAAGAACTTCACCTCATTCCCCTTGTCACAGATTTGAGACACACTCAACAGGTTGTATTTCAAGTCATTCACATAGTACACATTTTCAATAGCATGGGAGAGTGTTTTGCCAATTTTGCCAACACTATGAATATAGCCCTTTTTGTCGTTTCCAAAGGACACATTCCCACCTTGGAAGGCCTTAAGTAGGTGGAAATCATCCATTCTGCCGGTCATATGCTTCGAGCAGACACTATCCATGTATCATTTTTGATTGCTTCCTCCTCACCCCGGCCCATACAAAATCACTGATTAGATGTAGGAACCTAAGCCAGCTTGGGTCCCTTATAATGATAGAATGGGTCCAAAAATTTCTTTTTGCCCATGTAGGAAACACATATTTTCTACTCAAAGAACCAGGTTTCTCAACAGTAGGCTTCTTTTCAGCAAAAAATTTATTTTTCTATAGAGACTGAATTTTAGCTTTACAAGAATCCTTGTAATGGTCAGTTTAACCACAATGAGTATACAGCTAATTATCAGCCATAGTTACATACTTGCTATGGGGATTATAGGGGGTTTTAGCCTTTTGGAACCCAATTCCTTGCCTTCCTCCACCATTACTCTTGTACATAGATGTTATTACACCATAGAACAAGGTCTGGTTAAGTGACTTATCAAGATCAGTTTTAACACTTTTCAGATCCTACTAAAATTATCTATTCTCTTCTAGCTCAGCACTAAGACTTGTTTTGATTTTCTTAAGCTCGCTCTCAAGCTCAAGTTGAGCCTCACTAGTCACTTCCTTTCCGTTGGGGGTTTCCATCCATTTTTCATTTGGTTTTTCAACAAGGCATTTTCTCTAGTTACTTCTTCCACTTGTTCCTTCAAATCTACAATTGAAACTACCATATCATCCCTTTCTTCTTCTACATCACCAATTTCTTCAATTAAAGAATTTTTCTCATTAACAAGGCTATGATAGGCATCAATCAACACATTTGATAATGACATCAGTTTCTTTTGAGAGTAAGTTTTCAAGTTTCTTTGAAATCAAGAAAATTTACCTCACCTCCCTACTTGTCCTCATCATCATCAGATTTAGCCATGAGTACAAAGATAGAATCATATTCTGAGGATTCATTTTCAACACCCATTATGGATGTATCTCCTTGGTCATCTTCACCATCAGATTCACTGGAGGAATCACAACCCAAGCAGCCAGTGCTTGCTTAACCACGTTGTCAGCAGCATCTCTTCTTTTGAACCTTCTGTTAGGTATCGGGTTCCTCTTTGCCACCTTATTAGTGTTATTTTCTTAGTGATCCTGCTTGTGAAGAGGACAGTCTTTCATGAAGTGTCCAGGCTTTCCACACGTATGAAAACAATCATTTCTTTTGGAGTTCCTACTTGAACTTACTCTCTTTGGAATTCCAGCATTTCTTCGAACCATCTTTTGGAATCTTCGAGTGAATACGCCATGTTGGGTTCATTACTGCTTGAGTCGCTGTTGGCAGTCTTGAGTACTAGGATCTTCTCCTTCTTGGGAGAGCAGCCATGATTAAGATCCTTTCTAGGTGTAAACCTTTTAGAAAGAACCTGCTCTGATACGATTGATAGAAACTAGGAGTCTACCAAATAGTATAGAGAACCCGATTCTCTATCTATTCCCACAGTAAATAAGTACAAAGTAAAGAACACGGGATATTTATGTGAAATACCCCCTGCTCAAGAGATTAAAAACCACGACCTACCCCTGTAGGATTTCAACTCCACTAAACTGAGCAAACTTCATATTACAACCTATTGTAATCTAGGAATTAAACTCTTAATCCCTTACCCCTTACAATAACTCTATTGTAAGCTCTTTGTAACAACTTTGTTACAAAGCAACTCTCTTTGGCTAACTCTAGTCAACACAACCAAAACAACAATGACTGAATAATGTCCTAAAAAATACTTCTCGAAAGCCGTGTAAGTTTACAAGTAAACAACAAAAGATAAAAATATAACAAACTTAATGACTCAAGACATCTATAGTTTTGGGATCTGGTCCTTGTGTTTGTAACAACTTTGTTCCTGAATGCACCTGAAGAAAATAATGGCCGCTGGCACTTGAGATGGTATATTTTTCAGATTGTCAAGTGTTATATCAAACCTTTTATCATGTTCTCTCTCAACAACAATGACTGAATAATGTCCTAAAAAATACTTCTCAAAAGCCGTGTAAGTTTACAAGTAAACAACAAAGATAAACACAACAAACTTAAGGACTCAAGACATCTATAGTTTTGGGATCTGGTCCTTGTGTTTGTAACAACTTTGTTCCTGAATGCACCTGAAGAAAATAATGGCCGCTACCACTTGAGATGGTATATTTTTCAGATTGTCAAGTGTTATAT
>MCJB01046092.1:0-17868 GCA_002018475.1 Nicotiana obtusifolia
ATATATATATATATATATATATATATATATATATATGATTTGGTGATATGAATCTACCCACAACATTATCGAAGTATAACATCCAAAAAAAACAAAACACATTACCTTAAACACCCCACGCGTGTCGACTTGCGTTACCGACATGGATCCTAGGATAAAGTTGGAATTTGAACCATATGAACTTATGTCCACTTATTTTCTAAACCAAGTGCCAGCTCTTTGATTTGTTCATTTAATAGTGTAATTGTGGACCCAAATGAAACATAAATCACTGAATTCAAATCTTGTTTATCAAGCCATGAAAATAACTCATCTTTTTTATCCAATCCAGTTTTTTCTTGGTGGACCAATTGCCAGAAATTGAGTGGAAACAGTAACATTCTGTTTTGGCCAACGAAACTGCATTTTGAATTTATTTACTCTTAAAACCGGATAACAATTGAATTTGTTCGTGGTGCTAAGGATCCGTGAATCAATTTGATACAATATAAAAATATAGCGTAGAATATTAAAATAGAATAAGCAAAAGAGAGACAATCAAACCACAAGTATCCAACTGCTGATAATAGATTATGAGAAATGGGGAAGTATTTTGATGGATAATGGAGATAGTTGTGAATAACAGTAAAATTATATTGTCTTTCTCTCTCTGATGTATCGTGTCCTACAATAGGGGGGGTCAATGTCCTTCTTATAGGTAAATGAAAGAGTCCTAAATAAAGTAAAAGACTGATTACAAGGCAAATCCCATTAATTACGGGATTGAATATCCTTTCAAGGCTTAACGGTCGCGATATTTACTGCTATGAACCCGCGAAATATCTGGTTGTAATTAATCTCTCGTTTTGAATAGGCCTCGACCGGTCGATGTCGGTGCCTCGATTGGTCGATGCCAGTCGACCTCGGCCTTCTATGCTCAACCTGTTACCTTTGGTCGGGCGGACCCGATCCCTGTGTCACGCCCGATCCGATTATCCTTGAGTGGTCGACCCAATACAGATAGTCCCCTCGTTTATTGGAAAGTAAGGACAGGAAACGATGTGAATTCCCGTTTTTCGAACCTTTGAGTTAAGTAACCGGTATATCCACTAAGCATGACACATAGGCAAAGTTACCAACTTGCCTTTTCCCAAAAGATAAACCTATATGTGACGGCAGGCTGTGATGCATTCTTCGGTCATCATAGGTAATCATCATAGGTCTCGTCAACAGAGCGTGTACCTGCTGCGTTCTTTTACTGCGTGCATTTAATGCCGCTTACCTCGTGCTTTGTGCCGCAGTTTTTTGGAAAAGTATAAATACTTCCTCCCCTTTGAATTAGTCTGTTTGCCTTCACACTTTTAATCACTTGTCTCTTTCGATACTCTTAAACAGAAAACCTCCAATCATCTTCGTCGGAAAACTTCCAATCCCCTTCGCTTGTTGATACTTCAATGGCGAAAACCTCCAAGTCCGTTCCTACTAGACAAACTTCTCCCGCTCAGCCCGTTTAAGAGGCTAAGCCCATCCGCACTGAAGAGCCTTCCATGGAGCCTCCATTGAAGGCCTTTATCCCGGTGGGATGTCATATAGGCTTCGACTTCAAAGTAGAGAAGTCTTCCTCGGTGCCCGGCCGTGGTGAACCGGTTTCTGAGTATGTCAGTTTGATCACCCCAAAACATCTAGAAAGGGTGAAGGCTGAATGCAATTGGACCGACAAGGAGATAGTGATCCCTTCTCAAGACAAAGCTATCACCACATACGTGGAAGGATACCTTAGTGTGTATACTTACCCGTTCACATTAGGGCCTATAGATCCTCTAATCGTCGAGTTTTGTAGGAGATACCAGGTTACTTTGGCTCAAGTACACCCTTCCGTGTGGCGGATAATCTATCGAGGGGGGACATCCTTTTACCCTCGATCATTTTCTCAGGTTATACAGTCCCCGGATGTTTCAAGGGGGGCTGATTAAGCTGGCTCGCCGGGCTAATAAGGCCCCATTCTCGAGCATCGACGAGGATCGGGATCGGGGCTGGATGAGCTGATTTGTTCGAATTAAAACTTCTGACCTGATCCCTGCCGTCGATATGCCGTTCCCCGAAAAATGGAACATGAAACGTAAGTGTTTTCCGATCTGACTTCTTCTAATACTATTTTTCAGCCTATGACTAATGTGCTATTATGTGCAGCCGTTTCCCAGGCACCGGCCGCGATCGACAACCTGATGGACTGGGTCATGAAAATCGTGGCCCAGAGGTCGTATTCCGAGCGGGCCTAGAAAGAGATATCAAAAGGTCTCTGGGAGGTGAAGAACCATGGTAGGCTCCTTCTACATTCACCTTTCTTAGAATAATAGGTACCAACACTTAATACCTTGGAATTTACGTTTTGTAGGTCTCTCGAAGGATGCCGAGTTGAGGTCGGCGGTTACTAGTGGGACAGTTCCTCGTCCCTTTCCCATGTCGGAGAAAGGAGGAAATAAAAGAACGAGGAATCCTGACCATGTTGATCCCGAAAAGAAGAAAATCAGGAGGAAGATGGCGGCTCGTAAAATCACTACCTCCGATGCCGCTATCGAACTGAGTGAGGACTCCGATGGGGCGGAGAGTCTCGAACTTGATAAAGCCCCTGGGGAAGTCCCCGAGCCTGTTGCGGAGGAAACCGGTGCCTCCCCAGGAGCCCGTATTGAAAAGGGAGCAAGGGCCGAAGGTCGGGCCAATATACATGACGCGGCCTAAAGATCTTCGGATATTCCCGAGATGTCGCATTCTCCTTCCTTCTCGGAGACAATCCGAGGTGCTGAGACTCACATGCCGGGAAAGATACCGGCCACAGCAGGGGTCTTCGAGGAATTGTTCGACGGGGTGCCATCGGCTGATACTTAAGGCCTTGAAATCCCCAGAAGGAGTCCCCCAGCCGAAACAAGTGGAACGTCGGCTAGTATTAAGTTAGTGGATAAGTTTCCTGTGCCGAGCTTGAACCCAGAGAGGAGTCGGGTGATAACCCTTGCTATCCCTGAGGATGCTCGAGCGCTAGGCCCCCCGATAGGTATAGCAAGCTACCTTCAAGGCTTGGTCACTGAAGACGATCGAGCTGCTATGAATGTCGTGGACTGGGCTTGCTTGCTCAACGAATCTCAACAAGCATTGAACAAAGTAAGTTCTTCTATTCTCCTTATATTATATTCACTATTTTGATTCACATTCCTATGCTGAAAGTCCTCTGTTCGAATTTCCCACAGTCTTCGGTGCTTAATCACGAAGTGTTCCTTCGTATCAAAGAAGGGATGGCATAAGAGTGGGAAAGGCATCAGCGGCTTGAAAATGAACTGGTGCACCTTCGAGTCGAGCGTGCCTCTTATGTCGATCAATTGAAGCAAATGGACAGCCGATTGGACCAGCTCCAATCGGAGCTGAGTGGGGCAAAACCCGAATCGAGCGGTTGGAGAGTCAAAACTGAACTTCTTTCTGCAGAGACAACGACTCTCCAAGGACAAGTCTCGGCCGCTCATGGGAAGATTGAAGCCTTGACCAAGGATAATGAATACCATCAGCTTCTAGCTGAATCGACCAACCAAGAACGGGCGGTCCAGGCGAACCGACTTCAGGAAGCCAAGTTAGAAATTGGCGCTATCGAGGTCAAAGCTGACGGCTTGATAGCCCAGTATAAAGCTGATGCCGAAGTAGCGCACGAGCAATCAAAGGCGACGACTGAGTATACTCAATTCCAAACTCGCCTGTCCATTCTTGAAGAGCTTCAGGCCCATGGCTTCGACTTATCTTCCGATGTCGCTGAGGCATCGAAAATCGAGGAAGAAATGAGAAGGAAAATATTTCCTGAAGAATACGAAGATGGCTCAAACTGACCTTGTTGTTCTCTTTGTAGCCTTACTGACGTAGCTATCCCATTTTGTGTAATAATCTTCATTTAATATATCCCAAGTTTGTTTTTGATTTTCATGTGTCAAGATGTCCTGCCTTAGCTAGGATCATAAATCGTGGCCGGCTGATTAGCGATTAGCTCGACTTTAGCCTCGTAATAAGTTCTCATCACATTAGATACCGGTTAGGCCTTAGCCTTGTTCAAAACGATAATTAACTCTGCCTTGGCCTGGCTTTAACAAGATGTCACTTGTTCCATCTTCAACCCTTTAGCTCGTAGGGGTCGGATTCATGCCTTAGCAAAATTTTAGACCCTAATCAAATAAGTTTAACTTAGCCCTTTTTCTTTCGAATTTCGATCGAATAAGAATTTTTAATTTGATCCGGCCTTGGCCATAAATCGGGATTACCAAGATCGATCTTGATCCCCTTCATGCTTTATCGGCTTCAATAAGGTCTTAGTCCGGTGTGCCTGTTTTGGGGTTTGCCTTGTTAGGTCTTATCCCTTCAAACTTCAATCGAGCAAGAATTAATTTGTACCGGCCTTGGCCGTAAATCGGGATTGCCGAGATCGGTCTTAACTCGTTATGCTCTTTACTAACTTTAATAAGGCCTTAGCCTGGTTTATCAGTTTAGGGGTTTGCCTTGTTAGGTCTTGTTCCCCTCGATCTTGATGCACATTTTTCTCTAGTATCGATTGTTGTCAGTGCGGAGATAATAAGAAAAGCCCTTAGGCTTGATAACACAATGTAGGCATCAAACAACTTTATTAATATTTGTATAGTTGTAAATCTTCAATGGTCGGAGGCGAACTAGATCGTTCTGTTCGGGCATGGCTCTTCTGGCCGTTTGACCCTTACATCAATTCCTAATGATCTCTATTTCGGCCTCTCGAACTTGGACTATTCAAGCGACTGTAGTTAGAAATTAATATAGTTGATCTACCGTAGCACGACATATGCCTGCCTCATTAAAAACCTTGCCGGAAAACCCTAATTGGGACAAAACCGGTCGAAGGGAAAAAGAGTGCAGCGCGTGCTTTCAGCCTAATGTTTGGAGTTTGTCTGATATCGAACTGTCCTACATATGTTAGTATCGATAAACGAAGTAAAAAGAAAGTAGAAAAGGCTGAGTAAAATACCTTAGCAGTAGTATCTATTCAAGCGGCTTACATTCCACTTATTTGGCAACTGTTTACCATCCATGGTCCCTAGCTTGTAGGAACCCTTCCCGATGGCCTTTAGTATGGTGTAGGGACCTTCCCAGTTTAACCCCAATTTTCCTTCGTTAGGGTCTCAAGTATTGGGAGCGATTTTCCTGAGCATCAAGTCCCCAGTGTTGAAGTATCGAAGTCGAGCTCTTCGATTATACTATCTCTCGATTTTCTGCTTTTGCGCTGCCATTCAAACTAAAGCAGCCTCCCTTCTTTCATCCAACAGCTCTAGGCTAACATTCATAGCCTCTTGGTTGGATTCCTTAGTTGCATGCTGAAATCTGATGCTCGGTTCGCCTACCTCGACCGGTATCAAAGCCTCAGCGCCGTACACTAAAGAGAATGGAGTGGCTCCGGTACTGGTTTTTTCAGTTGTCCGATATGCCCACAAGATTTCGGAAAATATTTCTCTCCATCTTCCTTTGGCGTCGATTAACCTTTTCTTCAAATTTTGAAGAATAGTTTTGTTGGTTGATTCCGCCTGGCCGTTGCCACTGGGATGGTAGGGAGTCGACAATATTCTTTTAATTTTATTGTCTTCGAAGAATTTGGTTACCTTGCTGCCGACGAACTGCTTTCCATTGTCGCACACGATCTCAGAAGGCATCCCAAATCGGCAGATGATGTGATCCCATGTGAAGTTCTCTTGTAAAGGGTGCCATCGTTGGCCAAACAAAAGCGGGCTGCCTTTGTACGCAAAGCTCTCGACTCTTTGGGGTCTTGTGGAACCTTGCCCGATCTGAGGTATTCTATGTACTTGTTCCTCCAATCCCACGTCAAGCTTGTCGAGTTGACCTCGGCGTGGCCTTCTTCTACCACCGATCTCATCAACTGTACGACTTTTTCAGAGTCGATCTCTTCACCATCGGCCGTCGATCCTAGGTTCGGGAGAGCGTCGGCTTCGTTGTTTTGTTCCCGGGGAATGTGCTGCAGGGTCCATTCCTTGAACCTGTGCAAAGTGATTTAAATTTTATCTACATACCTCTGCATACGGCTATCTCTGATTTCGAATGTCCTGTTCACTTGGTTGACCACAAGGAGAGAGTCGCATTTGGCCTCGATTATCTCCGCCCCAAGATTCTTGGCCAGTTCGAGACCTGCAATCATAGCCTCATACTCGGCTTCATTGTTAGTCAATTTTACGGTTTTGATGGATTGCCTGATCGGATTTCCGGTCGGAGGTTTTAGAACGATGCCTGAGGAGGAGCATTTTCTGCTCTGTCTGGGTTATGGGTGCTACTTTGCAGTTGGGCTATAGCCGCTTGTTGAGTTTGTATCATGTCGAATATTACCCTGAGACTGATCTCGCCCTCTCTGCTTGGTTAGATTCCCGAGAGGTTCTCCCCCCGGACGCTATGCGTTGAGCCGGATGCCTGGTCGGCTTTGACCACCACTTGAGAATTGACGTCGACTGGGACCTCATGTTCGGGCAAATTGTTGTTTTCCACTTGGTCGTTGATCCCTTTGTTGATGGGGAGTGATTGTGCCATGATATCTGTATCCTGAAAAACAGAGAATTCTGCAAAGAGCAAGTGTAAAATTATGTTTGCAAGAAAAAAACATATCAAAAGTTCACTAATATCCTTGCCCCATGGTGGGCACCAAACTGTTTACCCTTAAAATCGGATAACAATTGAATTTGTTCGTGGTGCTAAGGATCCGTGAATCAATTTGATACAATATAAAAATACAGTGTAGAAGATTAAAATAGAATAAGCAAAAGAGAGACAGTCAAACCACAAGTATCCAACTGCTGATAATAGATTATGAGAAATGGGGAAGTATTTTGATGGATAATGGAGATAGTTGTGAATAACAGTAAAATTATATTGTCTTTCTCTCTCTGATGTATCGTGTCCTACAATAGGGGGGGTCAATGTCCTTCTTATAGGTAAATGAAAGAGTCCTAAATAAAGTAAAAGACTGATTACAAGGCAAATCTCATTAATTACGGGATTGAATATCCTTTCAAGTCTTAACGGTCGCGATATTTACTGCTATGAACCCGCGGAATATCTGGTTGTAATTAATCTCTCGTTTTGAAGAGGCCTCGACCGGTCGATGCCGGTCGACCTCGGCCTTCTATGCTCGACCTGTTACCTTTGGTCGGGCAGACTCGGCCCTGTGTCACGCCCGGTCCGATTATCCTTGAGTGGTCGACCCAATACAGAATTCATGTAATACAGTATGAACATATACGCAAAACGTTATTTAAATTTTCAACAAATATTTGATTCTGAACTGATAACTTTAAAGAAGTGCAATGCATGAGAGAGAAAGAAATGAAATTTGGCTATGAAGTCGACGGTCATTTCCACACGAAATTTAATGTATACAAATGGAATGAAATGATAGATCAGCAAACAAAACTGAGTCTACTTATTCATCTTTGACTCAATATGTAACAATAACAAATAAGAGGAAAATAGGGAATGATAAGTTATGTGTCCTGCTATTTTTTGATGATTTAACAAATTTAATGTAAAGAATTAGATGGGGAACCTTCTCCACATCCTTAAAGTGCTCAAGATCAATAAGTCTCAAGTTTGGTACATGTTCAACTCTCAGAGTCAAAGAAACAACAGAGGGAACAGATGGACATCATTTCCATTACTGACTGTATCAGTCTACTCCCCAAAGATGTAAAGTGACTGCAACTGTTTCTCAACACTACTAGAAAACAGGTCAAAAGCGACCGAAAAAAGAGAACAAAGTTGGTCACAATTTGCCCAAAAGCGACCAAAATGGCCTGGTCAGTATTCAGGTGGTCACAAACAATTTGCGACCAACATTGGTCTCTATCACAAAAGGACCAAACATTCCGAAAAAACATATAGAGACCGACTTTGGTCGCAAATTAGCGACCAAAGTTGGTCGCTATTTTTTTTAAATTAATCTCGGGAGGAAGACAATCAATTCAATCGAGGGATGCCTTTTCAATTGTTTGATATCTACAGTTCTTGTAACCACCATATAGGACTTACCTAGTTGTGGAAGAGATTGATGAAATTGCAACAGCAAATAGGTATTACAGTATTAGATATGTCGTTGTCCTTAAATGATCTATGCTCTGTACCAAAGTCCCTACTATCTCCACATCTTTGAAAAACACAAATAGCAGTTTAAAAAATGCATTAATCTGCACCATTACCAGCTGCAGATACATGAAACAGTCAAAAAGAAAGTCACAAAATTAAATGCTTTAGCACATGTTATAAGTTAAACAGGACATCAAACTATAAACATAAAAAGATTTCGATGACCAAAAGATGGTTTAATGATTTGGAATTGGTATAGCAAATTCCAGAAGCTCTGGATCTTTTTCAAATATAGCCATGTCTTGTTCGCCCAGCATGACTATGGCTTCGACTCCGCCTCCGCCTCCGCCTCCACTTTGATTATCCATTAGAAAACAAAACTTATTGAAAGGACCAGTTGCCACGCTCAGTCTAGCTGGCCGTCCCCATCCAAAGTCCGTTTCATAAAAAGGAAATTGCAGGAGACTGGTACAAACATAATGATCAACTTCACTGCTATGGAATGGTGTCCTTCCTTTTTCAAGTGAATCAACTACTTCTGAGATAATTGCATTTTTCGTAGCATTCTTTTGTTGGTCATGAAGTTTCTCTTTCTCCTTCCTCCATTCTCGTATCAATCTTGGACTATTTAGTTCCCTTTCATTTGTTGTTTTCACAAAAAACCCAGAGATTACATTTCCACATGCATCGTGTGACAAAGGTGGGTTGAGCCTTTGACGCATATTTGCAACTTGAAACAAGGTAGATGGTTTAAATGAACCAACAGTATTCGCTATTCTTGCAGCTACAGCACATTTATAAAGAAGCGCGCTCACAACTTCAGTTCGGGTTGGATTTTGGATTCCTGATTCAAAAGAAATTTTTGCTTTGAGAGCGTTTACTTTAGTAGCAGGGAAAATAAGCCTTTTCCCTAGATATCCAGTTGGTTCTTCGTACTTGATACTTGATACAACAGAAGGATCATTACATTGGGGATAGATGGATTCTCCAACAAAGCGAGGAGATGGTGTTGCACTTATATCATGGCTCAATACTCCCCAGTTGTACAAGAAATTGCCGGCGGTGCAGCCGTCTCCAATCTTGTGTGATAAGCATACACCAATTGCTATTCCTCCGCAATCAAAATGGCTTACCTGAGCTATACCTAAATTTTCTTTAATGTGGTCGTGAGGTTTAGCTTGTGGAAAAACTACATGTTCTGCTTCAGTGTAAGGGTGTTTGAAAATTTCTTTGTTGGGAATAAATCCCCTGTAGAAATAATATTCAGAGTAATAAAGATGGAATAATAATGTACCACGGAGATACGATAATTAACAAGAATAAAAGAGTGAGAACGACACCAAGACTTTTACGTGGAAAACCCTTTTGAATAAGGGAAAAAACCACAGCCCGAGACGAGCAACTGATTTCACTATAGCAAGAAATTTTACACTTTGTAGATCCGAGTAAAATACTCACCACAACAACGCTCAAAAGAAATAACACTCTTTTGATATTCTCACCTTACTACAATATCGCTCACTCTCTATTTTTCTCACAGACTTGTCTGTGAAACCTCACTCTTTCTTCCTCTCTTTGTTGGTGTGTAGAAATGAGAGTTTAAGCTCTCATTTTATAGCCAAAGTCTCACTCTCTAAAGCCTACTATATTTGACAATTTGTACACACTTTTTCTTCTTTGTCTTCAATGTCAACAAAGTTGGCTACCAACCAAAGATATTCAACAAAGTTGGCTACCAATCAAAGACATTCAACAAAGTTGGCTACCAACCAAAGATATTCAACAAAGTTGGTTACCAACCAAAGACATTCAACAAAGTTGGCTACCAACCAAAGAAATTTTGAATGAGATGGAACTTATCAATCTCCCACTCCAGTCTCATTCATCTAGAAGAGGTAGCACTGTCTTCTAGTTTGAGTACATGCCGACAAGTTCTTTGCATAGCTCGAACTTGTCCCTCGGTACTACCTTGGTCAACATGTCTGCTGGATTCTTTGCACCCTCTATCTTCTCCAAACACATATCACCATCCTCCACTGCCCTGCGAGTGAAATGGTACCGTCTTCTGATGTGCTTTGTCTTCGAATGATAGACTGGGTTCTTCACCAACTGTATGGCACTCTGGCTATCTGAATAAAGAATCTTCTTGCTCTGCTTCTTGCCCAATTCTTCCAAATAATCTAAAAGCCATATCATCTCCTTTCCAGCTTCAGCTATATCCACATACTCAGCCTCTGTTGATGAAAGAGCAACACACTTCTGGAGCTTGGACATCCAACTCACTGTTGTACCACCTATGGTATAGATGTATCCGGATGTGCTCTTGCTCGAGTCCACATCACCACCAAGATCAGCATCCACAAAACCCTGCAGATTCACTTTGCCTTTGCCAAAACTAAGTAAAAAACAGGATGTACCTTTCAAATATCTCAGAAGCCACTTAATAGCTTCCCAATGCTCTTTCCCCGGATTCGCCATGTACCTGCTAACAACTCCCACTGCATGTGCTATGTCAGGTCTAGTGCAGACCATAACATACATCAAACTCCCAACTGTTGAAGCATATGGAATAATTTCAATCTGCTCATGCTCTTCAGCTGTCTTGGGTGACTGCTCCTTTGACAATTTTATGTGATTTGCCAAAGGAGTAGTCCTGGGTTTAGCATCACTCATCCGAAATCTGGCCAACACCTTCTCAATGTACTGCTCCTGGGATAGATTTAAAGTGCTAGCAGATCTATCCCGAGAAATCCTCATCCCCAGAATCTGCTTAGCTGCACCTAAATCTTTCATTTCAAATGCTGAAGACAGACTTGCCTTCAGATTGTTTATCTCCCTCATACTGGATCCTGCAATCAAAATATCATCCACATACAAGAGTATAAACACATAAGAATCAGTGTATTTCTTGAAGTAACAACACGGATCCTTTTCAGCCCTGCAAAAACCACTTTTGGTCATGAAGGAGTCGAACTTCTTGTACCATTGACTCGGTGCTTGCTTCAACCCATACAAGCTCCTGTTGAGCTTGCACACCATGTTTTCCTTGTCCGGAACTACAAATCCTTCAGGTTGTTGCATATAGATTTCCTTGTCCAGATCTCCATGTAAAAACGCTGTTTTTACATCCATTTGCTCAAGATGCAAATTCTCCGATTCAACAATACTTAGATAAATTCGAATAGTAGTTAATTTCACAACAGGAGAAAATATTTCAGCATAATCAATACCTTTCCTTTGTGAATATCCTTTAACCACTAACCGTCTTTTTTTACCATCCGGTTCTGCCTTGATTCTGAACACCCACTTGTTCAACAAGGCTTTCTTCCCCGCAGGTAACTCAGTCAACACCCAAGTGTTGTTCTTCTCAAGGGAGCTCAATTCATCATCCATGGCTTGCTCCCACTTGATTGAATCATCTACCTGTAGGGCCTCATCGAAAGACTCTGGTTCTCCTTCATCAGTCAGCAACAGATAATGTAATGAAGGCGAATACCTGTCTGGCGCTCTAATGGTCCTCGATGATCTCCTCAACACCTGCTCAGGTGTCACTTGCTCCGCTATAGGTTCTGCAGCAACAACATCTGGAGTTGGTTGAGTTTCTTCCGCAACATCTGTGGGTGCACTCTTCTGCAACTCAATATCAACTCCCACTTGCTTCATAGTCTCTGAAACCTTCTGCTCTCTATCCTTGTATAGGACAGACTCATCAAATGTCACATCACAATGTCTCAGGATCTTTTTGTTCTTGTCATCCCAAAACCTGTAACCAAACAAGTCAGAATCGTAGCCTATGAAGTAACACTTCACAGCCTTAGCATCAAGCCTCTCTCTTTTCTCTGGATCAACATGAACATAAGCTGTGCAACCAAAAGTTCTCAAGTGTGAGTACTTAAGCTTCTTTTCCGTCCACACCTCCTCTAGGATCTTAAACCCCAGGAGAACTGATGGTCCCCTTTTGATCAAGTATGCAGCTGTGCTCACAGCATCTTCCCAAAACATCTTAGGCAGCCCACAGTGTATCCTCATGCTCCTTGCACGCTCATTCAATGTTCTGTTCATCCTCTCAACAACTCCATTCTGCCTAGCTTTACCGGGAACTGTTCTCATCAATCTGATCCCCTCAGCTGCACAGAATGCTTTGAACTCTGACTTGTCATACTCTCCTCCATTGTCAGACCTCAGGCATTTGATCTTTACCCCAGTCTAATTCTCAACTTCAGCTTTCCACGTCTTGAAAGTCACAAACACATCTGACTTATGTTTCAAGAAATAGACCCATACCTTTCTGCTGAAATCATCAATGAAGGTAACATAGAACCTGGATCCTCTAAGTGATGAAACTGGAGATGGTCCCCAAACATCTGTATGTACCATTTCCAGCCTTGCTTTCTTCCGCTCTCTAGCAGTCTTTGTGAAGCTAACTCGTTTCTGTTTTCCCATAACACAGCTTTCACAAAGATCCATGTCAACAGACTTCAGGCCCTCTAATGCTCCTTTTGCAACCAGCATCTTCATTCCCTTAGAACTCATGTGTCCAAGTCTGTTGTGCCACAGACATGAACTGGAAGCACTCTCAGCAACAGCAACCATATTAATACACCCTGCAGTGGTGTACAAGGTTCCAGATTTTGTGCCACGAGCTACAATCATAGCACCCTTCACAATTTTCCACGAACCTTTACCAAACTCTGCTGTATAGCCTGTGCTATCCAACTGACCAACAGAGATCAAATTCTTCTTGAGATCAGGAATATATCTGACATCTTCCAATGTTCACTGGTTTCCCGATGGGGTCTTTATGCAGACATCTCTCTTTCCTTCAATCTCCAAAGGTTTGTTGTCAGCAAGATACACCTTCCCAAAATTTCCAGATTTGAAATTTTGGAACAACTCCTTACTTGGAGACAAATGAAAGGATGCACCAGAATCCAAAATCCAGGATTCAACCGAGCTGTCCACACTAAGGATTAGAGCATCCCCAATGTCTTCTGTGGAATTTACAGAATCACTATCATTTCCAGATTTTTGATTCTGCTTCTTCTTTGGTTTCGTACAGTTTGTCCGAAAGTGCCACTTTTCTCCACAGTTCTAACAAGTCACGTTGGATCTGTTTGGAGATTTTCCTCGATTCTTTGATTTTGATCGACCACGTTGATTTTGGCCCTTCGACTTGCTTCTCCCCCTTCGGCCAACGCTGAGAGCACTGCCTGATGATTCTCCCATTTCTCGTTTGCGAATACTTTCGCTGAGAACAACATCATGGATTTCATCAAACTTCAGCTTCTCATATCCACGGGAACTGCTAATCGCAGCAACAACAGTATCCCAAGACTCGGGTAGATATGACATCAAAATTAACGCCTTTAATTTCATCTTCGAAATTAATTTCCACATAACTCAGTTGACTCACAATCATATTGAACTCATTTATATGATCGGCAACAGATCCATTTTCAGACATCTGTAAATTGAATAATCTACGCATCAAATATACCTTGTTCATCGCTGATGGCTTTTCGTACATATTTGATAGCGCCTTCAACAGATCTGCCGTAGTCTTCTCCTTTACGATGTTGAACGCCACGTTTTTTTACAAAGCCAACCGGATCAACCCCAACGCCTGGCAATCCTTTAGCTTCCACTGTTCCTTCGTCATTTTTTCCGGCTTCACCCCAGTCAAGGGTTCGTGAAGATCTTTCTGGCACAGATAGTCTTCGATCTGCATCTTCCAGAAACCGAAATCGGATCCATCAAACTTCTCGATTCCAATCTTTGAACTCTCCATCGTCAGTGATCGTGTTGAATCTCCTTAGCTCTGATACCAGTTGTTAGGAATAAATCCCCTATAGAAATAATATTCAGAGTAATAAAGATGGAATAATAATGTAACACGGAGATACGATAATTAACAAGAATAAAAGAGTGAGAACGACACCAAGATTTTTACGTGGAAAATCTTTTTGAATAAGGGAAAAAACCACGGCACGATACGAGCAACTGATTTCACTATAGCAAGAAATTTTACACTTTGTAGATCCGAGTAAAATACTCACCACAACAACGCTCAAAAGAAATAACACTCTTTTGATATTCTCACCTTACTACAATATCGCTCACTCTCTATTTTTCTCACAGACTTGTCTGTGAAACCTCACTCTTTCTTCCTCTCTTTGTTGGTGTGTAGAAATGAGAGTTTAAGCTCTCATTTTATAGCCAAAGCCTCACTGTCTAAAGTCTACTATATTTGACAATTTGTACACACTTTTTCTTCTTTTTCTTCAATGTCAACAAAATTGACTACCAACCAAAAACATTCAACAAAGTTGGCTACCAACCAAAAAAATATTGAATGAGATAGAACTTATCACAACTCCCGTGTCGTTACAATCAACAGAGGAACCATTCTTTAGTCGTCCAGCATAAGGATAATAGAATGAAAGTGCTTTAGAAAGAGATTACTCAACAAGTTGAGATACTAGGGTAGGTTCATGTGAATAATTGCCAACTTTTGGGTAAAAAAATGCAATAGGAATAGATGTATGAAAAACCTGATCAACGAAGGAAAGTTTGTGAGATTTAAGAGAAAGAGGAGTTGGAATGGAAAGTTTGATTATCTTCTTAGAAATCAAAGAAACAACTGATAATTCCTCCATTATGCTTTCCGGCCTTAAGCAACTGTACCCCACACTTTTTTTTCCTCGTTTGGCTAAATAGTGAGCTGCTATCATTTAGAGCATCTTCTATATACTAATACTAGGTGAAGGTGGGTCCAAGTTAAAGTGGAGAAACTGACACAAATTAAGTTATGCCAACTAATATTTTGACTTTGTTTTCTATGAGTATATGCATGATTATGAAATTTAATTTTTAATTTTAGTCTACAATCATTAGACTCAAAGTAATATAAGCCACTACGTTTGTAATAACGCAGTTGTGGAATGTATGCATAGGCGGAGTTAGAATTTGAACCTCTAAATTTTGAATTCTAGAATAGCAACATTAGGTGTTATTAATTGAGTTTTGGAGTTAAATTTTGTAAAATTTAATAAATTTCTTATATAATCACAGAGCTTGAACTAAAGTTATTGAGTCTCAGCCAAACTCATAGCTAACCTTCTAGCTCACCCTCGCTTGTTGGAATTTCTAATAGTAAATATTAGTGCAAACGTGATGCTGTACACTCTGAGTGACAAATATAAATAGTTAGTTAGAGGTAAAAGCTTATACTTTATACCAACCAAATAAATACATAATAATTGTCCAACATATAAGTTATTTATCAGTTAACTATGATTTGGCTATGACAAGTAAGGCTTGCTCATTTGATAAAAGCACCTCCACCTACAATCATTAGATTCTGGGTTAGAGTCACGCTGGAGAGGGAGTATGAAAACACTATAAATCCTCATAATTTGGGAGGGATTAATATATATATATATATATATATATATATATATATATATATATGATTTGGTGATATGAATCTACCCACGACATCATGGAAGTACAACATCCAAAAACAAACCTTAAACACCCCGACATGGATCATAGGATACGGTTGGAATTTGAACCATATGAACTTATGTCCACTTATTTCTAAACCAAGTGCCAGCTCTTTGATTTGTTCATTTGATAGTGTAGTTGTGGACCCAAATGAAACATAAATCACTGAATTCAAATCGTGTTTATCATGCCATGAAAATAAGTCATGTTTTTCATCCAATAAAGCTTTTTTCTTGGTCCACTGGATCTAGTGGACCAATTGCCCATTGCTTGTTTTCTCTTTGTTTTTCTAGCAAATCAATAAAAACACCTTCTATTTCTTTGCAAGAATTATGCAGACCAATAGAATAAAAATCTCTTACCTCACGCTGCAGCTTTATGTATTCCAAAGTTTCTGAATCAAAAGTGTTTTCCCTTGGAGGAAGCTCTGCTATTATTTCTGCCTCTGGAGATGAAAGTGGCTTTCTTGTTGTTTCCAGGCGAATGACAGAGCAGTGAAAACAGAAATTGAGTGGAAACTGTTGGGAATAAATCCCCTATGGAGATAATATTCAGAGTCATAAAGATGGAATAATAATGTAACACGGAGATACAATAATTAACAAGAATAAAAGAGTGACAACGACACCAAGATTTTTAGGTGGAAAAACCCTTTTGAATAAGGGAAAAAACCACTGCCCGAGACGAGCAACTGATTTCACTATAGCAAACAATTTTACACTTTGTAGATTCGAGTAAATTACTCCAAAGACCACAACAACGCTCAAAAGAAATAACACTCTTTTGATATTCTCACCTCACTACAATATTGCTCACTCTCTATTTTTCTTCACAGACTTGTCTATGAAACCTCACTCTTTCTTCCTCTCTTTGTTGGTGTGTAGAAATGAGAGTTTAAGCTCTCCTTTTATAGCCAAAGTTTCACTCTCTAAAGCCTACTATATTTGACAATTTGTACACACTTTTTCTTCTTTTTCTTCAATGTCAACAAAGTTGGCTACCAACCAAAGACATTCAACAAAGTTGGCTACCAACCAAAGATATTCAACAAAGTTGGCTACCAACCAAAGATATTCAACAAAGTTGGTTACCAACCAAAGACATTCAACAAAGTTGGCTACCAACCAAAGAAATTTTGAATGAGATGGAACTTATCAATCTCCCACTCCAGTCTCATTCACCTAGAGGAGGTAGCACTGTCTTCTAGTTTGAGTGCATGCCGACAAGTTCTTTGCATAGCTCGAACTTGTCCCATGGTACCACCTTGGTCAACATGTCTGCTGGATTCTTTGCACCCTCTATCTTCTCCAAACACATATCACCATCCTCCACTGCCCTGCGAGTGAAATGGTACCGTCTTCTGATGTGCTTTGTCTTCGAGTGATAGACTGGGTTCTTCACCAACTGTATGGCACTCTGGCTATCTGAATAAAGAATCTTCTTGCTCTGGTTCTTGCCCAATTCTTCCAAATAATCTGCCAGCCATATCATCTCCTTTCCAGCTTCAGCTATTGCCACATACTCAGCCTCTGTTGATGAAAGAGCAACACACTTCTGGAGCTTGGACATCAAACTCACTGTTGTACTACCTATGGTGTAGATGTATCCGGATGTGCTCTTGCTCGAGTCCACATCACCACCAAGATCAGCATCCACAAAACCCTGCAGATTCACTTTGGCTTTGCCAAAACTAAGTAAAATACAGGATGTACCTTTCAAATATCTCAGAAGCCACTTAACAGCTTCCCAATGCTCTTTCCCCCGATTCGCCATGTACCTGCTAACAACTCCCACTGCATGTGCTATGTCAGGTCTAGTGCAGACCATAGCATACATCAAACTCCCAACTGCTGAAGCATATGGAATAATTTCCATCTGCTCACGCTCTTCAGCTGTCTTGGGTGACTGCTCCTTTGACAATTTCATATGATTTGCCAAAGGAGTAGTCCTGGGTTTAGCATCACTCATCCGAAATCTGGCCAACACCTTCTCAATGTACTGCTCCTGGGATAGATTTAAAGTGCCAACAGATCTATCCCGAGAAATACTCATCCCCAGAATCTGCTTAGCTGCACCTAAATCTTTCATTTCAAATGCTGAAGACAGACTTGCCTTCAGATTGTTTATCTCCCTCATACTGGATCCTGCAATCAAAATATCATCCACATACAAGAGTAGAAACACATAAGAATCAGTGTATTTCTTGAAGTAACAACACGGATCCTTTTCATCCCTGCAAAAACCACTCTT
>MCJB01046092.1:26979-65387 GCA_002018475.1 Nicotiana obtusifolia
CAAACCCCCTCTACACACACATACACCAGGGATGTAATTCTATACCAATGGATTCAATTGAACCCATAACTTTCGGTACGGAGTATAAATTTATATATAAAAATTCACTAAATCCTAATAAATTGTAGACATGAACTCATAACTTTAAGAATATAATGAGTTTAATACTAAGAATCTTAAAGATTTCATTGAATTTACATTCTGGATCCGCCTCTATCCCCCTTTAATGACCCGGCCGATCGTTTTGAGAGCATTAGCTCTGAACCCCCATATTTATTGCTTTCTCTGTGTTATACTGTGGTTAAGTGACTTGCTGGGAGGTTTAGTTTTTGGTTTCGGAGTGAAATGAGACACATAATCCCTAAATTGGAAGTTTAAGTCATAGGAGTTGACCGTAGTTTGACTTGAGTGAAGACGACTCCGGGATGGAGTTTTGTCAGTTTCAATTGCTCCGTATGGTAATTTGCTCTTAGGAGCGTGTCCGGATATTGATTAGGAGGTCCGTAGGTCATTTCGGCGTAAATTAGCAAAGTTGGAAAGTTTGACCGGGAGTCCACTTTTTGATATCGGGGTCGAACTTCGATTCCGAAAGTTGAAATAGGTTCGTAATATGTGCAAGTTAGAAGTTTAAAAGTTCATTAGGCTCGAATCGATGTGCAATTCGTAGTTTTTGTGTTGTTTGATGTGATTTGAAGGCTTGACTAAGTTTGTATCGTATTTTATGACTAGTTGGTATATTTGGTTGAGGTCCCGAGGTCTCGGGATGGTTTCGTCTGGTTAGCGGGATCAAATTTGAAATTTGGGAGATTGCTGACCAAGTCTGGTGCAATCATACTTGCGAAGATTTTGATCCCAGGTGCGAAGCCGTATGTGCGCACCAGCCATCGTAGAAGTGGCCAGGAGTGGAACTGGGCAGCGCTCGGAGGTGCGAAGAGCTTGCCCATACCTGCGAGGTTGCAAGTGCGAAGTGATGAACGTAGAAGTGAAAATTGGAAAGGGAGCTGGCTCCGCAGAAGCGGCAGTGTACTCGCAGACGCGAGTATGCAGGCGCGGAAGTTTGGTCTACAGGCACGAAGACAGTCACAGGAGCGGATGTCTTGGTGGCACCCACGAAGCTGCAGGTGTGGTTATGTTGTTACAGGTGCAGAAAGCTTAGGCAAAGTATTAAAATCGAGGGTTCACTGATTTTTCATCATTTTTGGACATTTCAAGCTCGGAATTAGGCGATTTTCAAGAGGGATTTCAAAGGGATTCTTGAGGTAAGTCACTTGTGGTTATTTTTAATCAATGATTATGTTTCCCCTGAGTTTTCCACCTAGATTGTATGATTTTGAGGTTTAATTTTGGAGTTTGAGGCTAAGGAATTAGTGAGTTTAAATTGGGGATTTGAGTGACGATTTAGTGTCGGATTTTGGTAAATTTGGCATGGTTGGACTCGTGGTCGAATGGGCTTCCGGAATTTTGTGACTTTTGTTGGATTCCGAGACGCGGGCCCGAGGTGACATTTTGGGGAAATTTGCCAATACTTTACTACAATTATTATTTCATTATTTAAACTAGTTTCATGTAGTTGTATTTATAGTATGCAATTATTTTGGCTAGATTCGAGCAGTTCGAAGTTGAAAAATCGAGGGAAAGACCTTCTAATGATTGATTGAGCGTGGTTTGAGATAAGTGACTTGTCTAACCTTGTGTGGGGGAAATTTCCCTTAGGATTTGGTAGTTTGGTGATAATTTGTTAGATGTGAAGGTCGTGTACGCAAGGTGACTAGTGCATACACGGGCTAAATGTTGAAATTTTGAATTTTTGCTATGTAATTTCTTTTTCATGCCTTAATTGAGTTACTTTAGTACCTTATAGTCATCCTATTTGCAACTTGTATCACATGTTTAGTTGAATTACTTGCTTTTCCTAATTTCCGTATTCATTACTTAACTGTGGCAATTTTTTACTTCAAATTGCTATCCTTGGAATATCATTTATTCAGTTGTTGTGTTTTGGCTTTCGCGTTATTGTTGAGGTGATTGTTTGGTTGTTTGCACGAGGTTTCTACTGTGCGGTTTTAATTGTTTGCACGAGATTTCTTCCATGCGGTTGTTATTATTACACGAGGGTTCTACCGTGCCGTTGTGATTATTGATATGCATGCAATGGTATAAAGTCTGAGTGTTGAAACGTATGCGATGAGATAAAGTGGGCTTGATACGCGTTGCCAGTAGGGGAACTGCTAGAAGTCATACGGTGTGATAAGGTGGGCTAAAACGCGGGATGTTATTTCGGGAAAATGATTTTCAAAAATCAAATATAAAGACTCCCGCGGTGATATAAGAAAAGACTGTGATTTTTTTTTACGATTTGGGACTATGAGACAGTACCTCGGGAGTGCCCCTAATGATATTCTTTATTTGTTGTATTGTTTGTTTCTTGTTTTCCTTAACATGTAAAATTCTTGTTTTCCTTCATTATATCATATTATCTTTGTCTTGTTTCTAATTACCTCCAGTAGGGCCTTGACCCGACCTCATCACTATTCTACTGATGTTAGGCTTAGCATTTACTGGGTACCATTATGGTGTACTCATACTACGCTTCTGCACATGTTTTTGTGCAGATCCAGGGACATCCTATCAACCTCAATATTAGTGCGTTGTATTGCTGCTTTGGAGACTTTAAGGTACATCTGCCCGCATTTACAGGCTTCAGAGTTCCCTTCTATCCCGTTCTTTTCTTATTTCTTATTTCTTATTTCAAGTTTTAATCTTTTATTTAATGTTTCCGCATATTATTAGGCTTACGTAGTGATAGAGACTAGGTGCTATCACGATATCGTGACACCCCCTCTTTTTTTTTTTTTTAAATCTGTCCATTTTAAATTAAGGCGTGTTGATTAACATTTAATTCAGTCTAACTGTGAAATAAAACTGGAACTGCTAAACTGCGATGGACAGTAATATGATAAATGCACTGGAAGCAAAGATAAAATCATTAATCAATTCTGTTGATGCCGGAAAGAATCTAATGTTATATAAATATGAAGATAACTTTAACATTACATATCTAGTCCTCAGAAAGCAATATGAATATGACTTAAAGAAGAAAAAATCAGGAGACTTTGTATCCCTATTTGTCTATCCAACTGCATCAATCTACAATTTTATTAATTTTGGATCTCTTTTTACTTTTAGTACGTGTATTTACATAGATTATTACAGCTAAAATAGTTTCCAGTTTCCATCATCACATGGAGAACAAGCCTCTTGAGCAATGTCAGTGATCTGAAGTCCAGTGTCATAAATTACCCCATTCTTCCAATCTGCTGGCAACACTGATTTTGCCCAATTCCATTTGCCATCGTACCCTGCTGTCACCACAAACCTAAATTGCAATGCCCCTGTTGGCACTCTGCTTGTGTCCCAGATTGCTCCGTGATTTCGGCTCATGAAATTCCAACTCGATGATCCAACCTAAAACATATCATTTGTCGGTACAATTAACATCTTAAACTGATAACAAACACGATAAGGTATTCATGAATTACTAAAGAAACATAAGAAAATCAAGAAACGTGCGGAAGCTAAAAGAAAATAGGAAAACAAAAAAGACAGAAATTAAAGATAAATTGAATTCAAGAAAGAGTTTCTTGAATTCAAAAAGTCCATTCTTGAAGTTGAATCCTAGCAACAACAATTAGCTAACGAAGAACTAATTGCCTTTGATAGAGAATTAAAATCAAGAGATAGATTGTGAAACCCGAACCTTTAGAATAACAAAAACAACAAGCCTAAATTTATCACCTTTCTTGAATACTTATAAGTGATCTAAGATTTCGGAAAAGATTTTAATCTTACCACCTTAAGTTGATTTTTGAAGGTTGAAGAATAAATACAAAAGTAGCCACACACAAAAGTACAAGAAAAATCTCACAATAGCGCCTATCAAAATGGAATAGAGGGAGTAGTTTTTACCTGAGCTACGTCGACAGCGACAATTTCAGTTTGACCACCTTGGTACAAGAAGCTGATTGCTAGATAATTTGGTTTTTGACTCGATTCTTCCACGCGAATAGCCAAATTCTTTCTTTTGTTATCACATGGAACTCTGTCCTTACGAAAAATACAATATTAGTACCAGCATTAATATAGTATTAGTACCAAAATACTCTGTCCCAAACTCTTTTCCATTTGATTATTTTACTGAGTCTAAGTAATAACACGTATGCACATACCATTAATTGACTTAGACATGTTCAATTGACCGTTACTGCTTTAATTATGTACTACTAGTACATATCTGGTCAAGTGGGGCATGTAAGATGACTCCTTTTTTCAAAATTTACAACTTGTTTTTTAATGTTTTGGTTGTTGCAACGAAACCACCAAATATAGCCTTAGTACAGTATGCTGACAAGAAGATTGGGACAAGCAACGCAAATTTGCAATATACTGTATAGTCGCTGTAAAAATAATAATAAAAAAAATATATAAATTTTGTATATTTTTGTATATATATATATTTTATATGTTATATATAAAAATTATACACTTTTTCGATTACCAGATTTAAACAGTTTCTGACAGAGTTAAAACTGATAATACCTTAACAATTATTATCCGAAAACAAATCTTTTGATTAGAAAGAAACTCATGCGTATTTTATAATCTAAAAAAGACACCCCAGTGCAATAAACTCATGCTATGCGCGGAGTTCGGGGAAGGCCCGAATCACAAAAGTCTAGTGTATGGAGTTTAATACTGAAACATAATTCTTAAATTAATTAGTTTTTAAAGATTTGTATGGTCATTGCATCAAATAAAATATCCGGTGTATAATCTAAAACATGTGGTAATTTTACTACTAACCTTTTATATTCAACATCAGCAATTCCCAATTTGAGAACGTCTTTAGCTTTTCCCTTATTGGCCATGGCCATAAAAGCTCGGCTACTGATCACAAAATCCGTCTGGTTATTGGTATTTAGATCAGTTACAATTACAGTTGTGCCCTCTTTCGAACAGATTGTTGAGTCCTTGCATCTAATCTGCAATTCAAACAAGTTTATTATTCATATTTAGCAATTCAAATTAATATTGCGTAGATTAATTAAATTGTATGAGGAATGAAATTGAAAACCTGATAACAAGCACCACAACCAGTTCCTTCTTTGTAAAGGCTAGGAATAGCAGCAGCAAGTCGACCGCCATTGAAGCCTATTGCTAAATCTCCATAACCACACGCACCAGCTGCAAAAATAGGATTTACATAAATGAAAACATGTTCCACATCATGAAATTTGAGGTCTTTGATCTCCTTATATGGTCTTGGTCAATCATCATCTCATAAGCTAGCTTTTGGGGTTGAATTATGCCCAAATTCCATTTATCATTATATCAGAGCCGATTCATCCCAATTATTATTACCGATGTTGGACACCCATTTATGTTGTCCATGCTCCAGAGTGCAGGTCCGGGCATGAGGGAATGAATTGAATTGATGTGATTTGAGGTCTTTGATCTCGTATTGGTCAATTCTCATCTCATAAACTAACTTTTAGAATTGAATTAGGCCCAAGGTCCATTTATCAAAAAAAAAAAAAAACAAGAATATGTACTCAAATTTGTTCAAAATTTAAGAAAGGCTTACACTGAAGGGCAGAAGCACTGGAAAAGTAAGCAATTTTGGATTTGTGAACGCAGCGATCGCAGGCCGTAGCTGAGGAGACAAGAAGGAAGAGAAGGAAGGGAAGGAATTTGACAGCCATAATATTTGATTTTGGTTTTAATACTAAATGGTGAGTAGTAAGGGCTATATATATAATAGTTTGAGATAGTGGAGATGGAAAGTGGGGTTATTTAATAAATGGGTGCACTGAACTATATTTATGAATTTTTTCTATTTATTACCATAAACAGAGAGTTAGTAAACGAGTAAATAAGCGCAAACAGATGATAGAAGAAAAGAAATAATGCTCAATACGCGGTGAAATGAAAACTAAGATAAACATGAAGATTTAATTATAGATGGGTCGTTTGGTAGGCTGTACTAAATAAAATAATTTCTGTATAAAAATTTAATCTGTCCTATATAATATTTGGTTGTTCAATTTAATTTATGCATACCTAATACATGGATTACTTATACCTCATAGGAGGGCTTAGATAATACCAAGGAAACCAAGGAATTATTAATCCCTTGGTTTCCTTGGTATCCCTGCATTAACTATACCTGGATAAGATCCTAAAATTATTAAACTGCCTCTCAAACCCTTTTTCTAAATTTTTTTTTGTATACAGAAAGAAGAATATTTAAGGGTATAATTGTAAAGAAGATTTTGTACGGTTTTTAACCAAACATAAGCTAATTTTTAATGTAGGAATTAGTAATGCAGGGATTGTAGTGCGGGGATTATTTTTTATCAAATGTTTGGTTCATTGTATTAAAAATTAGTTATGCGATGTATAATTTAACCTTGTGTTTGGTTTAAAACTGTACAAAATCTTCTTTACAACTATACCCTTGAATATTAAAAATTAAAAGAGTTTGAGAGGCGGTTTAATAATTTTAGGGTCCTATCCATGTATGATTAAACTTGGTATAAGTAATCCGTTGGTTTCCTTGGTATTAGTTAAGCCTTCCTATGAGATATAAGTAATCCATGTATTAGGTATGCGTAAATTGAATTGAACAACTAAATCTTATATTCGACTAATTAAATTTTTATACATAAATTATTTTACTTAACAGACTACCAAACGACCCGTAAATAAAAATGAAGATTTAATTATAGATTGAAGATATATAGTGCGATGTGGACATTTGACACTTGACGCCGACCAGCTGCCTATGCCACATTTACAGCTGTGCAGAGAAAACCACTCATCGCCACTCTTTAGTCCCGCATTTTACAAACTTGTATTTGCGTCTGCCCCTTCTTTTTCCCTTTAGAGAGAGACATTTTAGTTATTGCAAAATTGTGTAATCCCTTTTATCTACAAGTTTATAAAAAAGTTAAAGAATTTTTAAATTTATTTAATTTTTTGTAGGTTTACAACAATTTTGTCCGCATGTATTTGCTCATATTATCGATTTCAAACTCGGAATAACAAAAAAGTTTAGTAATATTAGTCCGTTCATTATAAATTTTCAAAATGCTAAATATATTATCGAAACATGTAAATCGTTTGAGATGAGATTAAACAAAGCAACATAGAGTGATGATTTATATTTCGATCTCAATTTGCTGGGAGCTAAAGCAATATTATTATTGTTGTATTGTAGGTTTATGATGAGATCTTTTCTTTTGTCAAGCTTACCTCTATATTATGCAAAATTGTGTGAATCGCTTTATTTAATACCAACTTTCATCTTTAATTTTGAATTATATTTTATATAAGATCCATATATTATCGGTTGAAAGTATTTATTCTTATTTAGATAAATAGCAAAATTGACCACGAATAAAATTTAATCTAAGGAGTGAAATTTTGGCAGGCAATTTGGGATCTTTGTGAGCTTATGCATTTGCGCGTTTCCCCCTCAAAGTAAGAAAAAATGTCCCACATTTACATGACATGACGACTTTCTTTGTCATGTTTAGGTTACTTGCATCCAACGCACCCCTTCACGCTTAAACCTGCACTATGAAGCGTAGACAATAGGCTCAATATCAGTAACAATAATTGAGATAGGCCTGGTTCTGATACCATAATAAATAGATTTTGAGTCTAACTCAATCCAAAAAGCTAGCTTATAATATGAGGATTGGCCAAAACTATATAAGGAGACTAAAGTCCTCAAATCTCATCGACGTAGGATAACTCAACAATGTAGAAATCAAATAGTACGAAAATTAACAAGCATTCTTTTCGTAAATAGGAGATATTCGAAAGATGAGAGCTAAGAACAAGAAAGCTAATGGAAAGGTTTGTTGAAGAAGAGAATAAATGATTACGTGTACAGATAGGAACACCAACATTATGGAACACAGCTTGATTTTGGACCCCTTTCTAGTACTTTGGTTACTTTCTTTTGAAGAATGAAAACCCCCTAAAGTGATGTCCCTTTTTAAAAGAAATATTCCAAGTTTAAATTAATTTTGTTAAGTTGTTCCACGTCGGTGGGATTTGAGATTTTTGGTCTCCTTATATGATTTTGGGCAATACTCATCTAATAAGCTAGGTTTTGGGAGTGAGTTAAGCCCAAGGTCCAAAAGCTAGCTTTTAACCTTGAGTTAGGCTCAAGGTCCAAAAGCTAGCTTTTAACCTTAAGTTAGGCACAAGGTCAAAAAGTTATCTTTTGGGTTTGAGTTAGGCCCAAGGTCCATTTTCTCATGGTATCAGAGTCAGGCCCATTATTGTCCACGCTCCAGAGTGCAAGCCTGGACGTAAGGGGTGTATTGATTTGTTCCACATCGATGGGATTTGAGGTCTTTGGTCTCCTTATATGATCTTTGGACAATAAATTTGTTGATACATACTTAAAACTCACAATTCTTGAATGCATATGTAACAAGGTTGGTTGGCATGAGGAAACAAGACAAAAACAAGGCAAGAAAGAATCCAAAAATGGACGACGTATTCATGAATTGGATGGGTCATCAATTAATGGCTTTCAAATTAAAACCAAGCTAAAGCCAGCTACATCCTTTATGTTATCTTCTTAAAGTCTAAATCCTGTGCCTGGCTGTTCATACCTTGACTTGATAATTACTGGACTATTGAAAAGTTACTTTTGAAACAAAACCGAATTAAACTTAAACATAAGGGATTTAATTTTTATACACTCACAGTGTAACTTAACTTGAAGCGGATTCAGGATTTCAAGAGGATGGGTGCACTATTATGAAAAGATGGATCTACAATTTATATTTTACTAGTTTAACTTTAGGGGGTCGTTTGGTGCGTGGAATAAGGTGGGATAAGATAAGGGGTTAAATTTATACCATGTTTGGTTGATGGTATAAATTTATATCAACCAAACACGGTATAAATTTAATCCTAGACTTAATACTGGATATCCCACCTTATACCACCTTATCCCATCAAACTTGTGATTATTTTATCCCAAGGGATTATAATCCCGGGATTATTATCCAGGAATAACTTAGTCCGCATACCAAATGACCCGTTAGTCTCTTACCATAACCCACGACACGTTTAAAATTATAGGTTCAAATTGTACTGTTTTTGAAATTTTAGTAATTTACATATATGTGTGTGTGTGCGCGCGCGCGCGCGCGCGTGTGTGTACACATACTTCGTGCCGAAAACAATAATAATTGTACCATAATAATCTTTGAGCATGGGTTCATGCATATATATATTTAAGTAATTTTAAAGAAATATAATACTATTATACGTGGTTTAAGGAAAGGAGTATGAGCTTATGTAAACCCACATCCCTTAACTTGGATACGCCTTTGCTAACTTATTCATTATTAGGTTCAATCAAAATACAATTACAAGTTAATTGTTCATAGACAAAAGTTGAATCAGTAACATGAAAATAAGATATGTTATCAACTACAACTGATTAAAATACATTAATTATGTAAATAAATTTTATATTACCGGTGTACATAAGCTAAATCCACCCATAGAACACAAAGCGTAGTCCAATGCACGAAGTATCATGCGTTCACGGGATCAAAGAAAGACCACATCCTAAGAACGTGTGATGTTGGCAACCTTACCCTGACACAAGTATCAGTGACTGATTTTACAGTTCGAACCCTGTGACCTATAAGTCATACAAAGATAATTATACCGTTGGTGGGCTCCCTTCCACCCATAGAACCAGTGGTGGATCTGTAAGGGAGAATATGGGGCACGTTAACGGCTCTCTCCATAAAATTAGATATTTTATGTACATATTTTTAAAAAATAATATATATTAATTGTTGATATCCATGTTCGAAGAAGGTTGAATAGAGCTTGAGTTATTTATCAATAGGAATAAGGTGATAATTCTCACTTAGTATATTTTTTCCTCTCTTTTTTAATAGTACACCCAAAGTACTAAAAATCTAATATCCGCCGATGCATAGAACAAGACAATACCAAAATGTTTTCTAGTTAAAACCCCTCCCAAATTAGGAGGATTTATAGTGTTTCTACACTTCCCCTTCAGCAAGACTCGAACCTAGTACTAACGGTTATAGGTGAAAATGCTTTTACCAACTGAGCAAGCGTCAGTTCAAACATCAAAACAAGAGCAATTTCAGCGTCCCACGAATTCTTATTCTTTGTGCGCATAACAGCAACATATATTTCACCGTCCTCATTGGATCAAGCAGCCTACCTTGACGAATGGCGTCTATCTTCTTTTACCAAAGCCTAATCTTTTAAGTAACTTTTTGACTTTTTACCTTAATAACAGAAAACAAAATCAGAAAATTACCAGAGTTCAAGAAGCCAGGGGTTGACCAAGGGCCATGATATACGCAAAATCCATTAAAGAAGCTACCGAAAGTCAAATACATATATACTTAAAACATATTCAATCTAATATTCAACCTCCACCTACGACCGTTAGGTCCTGAGTTCGAGTCACCCTGAAGGTAAAGTGTGGAAACACTATAGATCCTCCTAATTTGGGAGGGGTTTAAAAAAAAAAAAAAATCTAATATTGTCACATGGCTCTGGAAATAAATAATAAGTAGCTACTACTAAAGATTTGTTCCAGCATCCAAGATTCAGTTTAGCTGGTTCTCAGGAAAAACAATTACAAGTTGCAGATATGCCTCTTTAATGAACTACACAAACTGGCACAGAAGGTTCTCTTTGCTGTCGATCTTCAACGGCTAGTGCCTCCACATAGTTGTATCACTAATAATGAATATGAAACACTGTAGTATATTCTCTAGGAAATCATGATGGATCGGCAAAAGAATCAAATCTGATTTTTTTATGAAATATTGTGTTAAAATGGAGGAACACGGAACTCAAGATCAATGGCGGATCCAGGATTTTAAGGTCGTGGGTGCTCACTCTCTGGCCATATAAAAAAATTGGTTCATGCAAGAATCAATCCCTTGACCACTTTCATATTTATGCACTCTATTCTCACCTCTTAACCAAAGCACCCAGAAGACTTTTTGTTTAATGAGTGCATCCTAGTTGTTTATAACAATATTCCCTGTATTTTCTATATAATTATACAGAATTTGCGTCGGGGTTAATGGATGCTTCAGCACCCGGTACTCGGAACGTGGATCCGCCCCTGCTCAAGCTCTTTAATCGTTTTGACGCTTAGCTGTTAGGATCGATTCACTCAAACACTCTGAACTGATAAAAAAGATGAACAAATCTTGAAGAGAATAAAGTTGAGGTAGAAAAAAAAACAAGTGAGAGACTGAATTCGTGATAACACGCCCCTTTGATCCGCGTGAACATTAATATATGACAGTACATCACATATTAATCAGGCTCCACACCTAACATTAGCATTACAGGACTTCAGAGGCAGGTCCAAGATTTAAACTTAATGATTCAATCTTTAAAGTTCTTGGCAGCCAACTCTACTTTTGAAATTATGAATTTATATATTTCATGTCACACTACTAGATTCAGTTGACATGCTGAGTTACGTCACTATTGCTGATCGTTTTACGTAGAAACACCTTTTACACTTGAGCATGTTTGAGTAGCAATGGACTTCCAAGCACAATGTAGAGACGAATTCAAAGTGAGTCCTTAGAGAAACGCGGGAAATTTCCATATGGAATCCAAATTCTTCATTAGTATAAATGAAAGTTGCATCATGTTTCCTTAATTCATTTGTAACAAGATAACATGATGTTTCACTTGATGCTGTATAAGATCCCATTTACAAACTCCCACTCTCCTCTTCTCTCCTACGTAGAGCAGCTAATAATACTCTGTCCACAGAAATAAAAAAAAAAAAAAAAGACTAAGGAACAAATGAAAGAAAGGAAAGATAGAGAGTCTTGAGCTCGATGCCTGTGAAATGTTGCGATAGAAGCAGATGCACTTGCATCCATATTCTTTTGTATGTGGCGAGAGGTACTCACTCCAAAGATCGATACATAACGACTTCCAGTTCTGCTTCAGCAACTGCAAACCCATGCTGCTACCATCAGACATCAATTTTCAAGCAGCTTTGTAAGCTGTTCTCGAGCTTCTTCAAGGGCACCTAACAAGTTCTCTGGTTTCCTCCCACCTGCCTGAGCAAAATTAGGTCGACCACCCCCTCCACCACCACATGATTTAGCTAGAGGCTTTATAATGTCACCAGCTTTAATTCCAAGATCAACAACTCCAGGGGTTAAAGCAACGACAAGACTAACTTTTCCATCTCCTGGGCATGATCCTAGAACCACAGCTGCCGGATCTTTCAACAAATCCACCAGATATTCTGCTGCACTCTTGAGTGAATCAGCATCGACATCATCCATGGACTCAACTAGGAGCCTAGAAAACATTAATTGTAACAAGTTAGAAGTATCAAAGTGTTGTTACTTATTCACAGACATTTAAGCACATAAACAAAAACATTAAGCAGCAGTGTACACTTCACCTACTTCTTTTGCAATGCAAGGAGTAGGACCATATTACTGACTGAGAAAAATTAGTTCCGTGTGCATATAAGTGCTGATTCACTGTATTAGAATTGCAGACCTTGTTATGCGTCCTTTGTTTGAGATATTACTCTACAGACTACCACTTTCAAGATATACAAAGGAATAAAAGAAGCCAAAATAACAGGTATTTAATTGGAAAAAATGTTACTGAGATTTTCTTTACAAGGACAATGAATACAACAGCATTTGGTTACCTAGTATTTTTTGAAATTCCAATGGTAGATGCTCTGCTAGAAAGTGTTGATGCCTTATAGATTGCTGCTTTTGCCCGAGCAGCTGAAACTTCATTTCTTGTCAATCGTAGTTCTTCCAAAAGTCCTTCTACCCTGCCAGTTACTTCTTCAGCTTTTACCTTCAAAAAATAGGATTTCACTTCAATACCATAGAATTAATCAAAAGTAAAAGAGGGTTTATGCTGCTGTTCGAGCAATTAGACGTACAATCAGTGACCTGTTCAGGAAATTTTTTTAAATTGCCTATTGGTTTAGCAAAATTTCAAAACCTCTTTTCAAAAATCGAAACCAACTTGATGGAAAAAAGTGTTTGGTTTCAAAAATCAACTTAAAATACTGTTTCAGAAACAAAATCAACAACAACAACAACCTAGTATAATCCCACAAGTAGGGTGTTTCAGAAACAAATATAATAATATTTTCACAAAATACAGAAGTTACAAAAAATATTATCAAGAAAATAATCTCCCCACAACAAAAATGTCGAAGAAAATTCCCACTGAAAAGGTGTCCATGAAACCTTACTTTGAGAGTGGAGCATAGCTGCTTCATGTAGTTATCTCTCGTAAGGACATACTCAATGAAAGCATCTCCAGCTACAGCTTCAATTCGCCTAACTCCTGATGCAATGCCCTGTTCAGATATGATTTTGAATCCACGTATCTCAGCAGTATTGCTTACATGGGTGCCACCACATAATTCCATTGATACGCCAGGAACCTCGACTACACGTACCTATATAGGTTTTCATTAGGGAAGACCCAAATCAAACAATATGAACTTTAATACATGGTAAAATCTCATTGTCAGACTTAATCCTCAAAATGGACAGATGTACAGTTTAATCTCTATGTTTCAAATACTCAAAAAAGAGAAGGGCTGTTAGTCACTCCGAATGAGCTTTAATAGCATAAAGTAACAATAAGGTAGCAGCCAGAAAAATGTCCCCTGCTCCATAATCATCGTATTCTTAACATAAAATTGGTAAGCATTAGCACCTGTTCTCCATATTTTTCTCCAAACATTGCAATTGCGCCATCTCTTTTTGCATCAGTCAGAGACATGACTTTCGTTTCCAGAATCGCCGCATCGCCAATCCATTGGTTGATCAAACCTTCAATTTCAACAAGTTCCTTGTCTTGAAGAGGCCGATGGAAGTTGAAGTCAAATCTAAGACGATCAAAAGCAACCAACGATCCTGCTTGAGATGTTTCCTGACCAATTACTCTTTTGAGTGCTGATTGAAGTAAATGAGTAGCTGTATGGTGAACCTGAAACGAAGCACAAAATTGAAGTTGATAAACTTTGATTAGACCAAAATAATTCTGGAGACAGATGGTTAAATCAGCAAATATTGAAATGCAATGGGAAGGCTAAACAGATGATTCAGGAAGCCCAGCTACTACAGAATCTTACATCAATCATTTTTTCTTTCCGGAAAATGATGCATATCCATTCATTTTCTAGAATATACAACATAATACCTTAGCCCGCTGCCTCAAGTTTGCATCAACAGCCGCTTCTACTTCTCGGCCGACCTCTATCATACCTTCTGTAATTATCCCTTTGTGGACGAATATATTACCCATAGATTTTTGGACGTCTTTTATCTCTATAATGGCTTGCTGTTCATTTTCAGCCTCCATCATATATAGAAAACCGTTATCCCCAATTTGGCCTCCTGACTCAGCATAAAATGGAGTCCTGTTCAGCAAAATTTCCACTTCACTTCCTTTGGAGACTTGTGCTACAGGACTACCATTTACCAACAAACCCTCAACCACTGCCTTGGAACGGAGAGTATTGTAGCCAAGAAACTCAGTATCAGGAATATCTTCAGCAAGGTTTGCACCATTTTCAACTCCTAGTTTAACAGTATCATGTGCAGCCTGAGATAGCTGTCTTTGCTTCTCCATTTCTATGTCAAAGCTATTCATATCTATACTGATTCCACGTTCTTCAGCAACTTCGTTTGTTATCTCCACTGGAAATCCATAGGTGTCATACAATACGAATGCATCCTTCCCTGACAGACAGGGTGCAGTCTCAGTTCCCTGAGCATTTAATAATGCATCTGCCAGCATCTGGTCAAGAAGTCTTTCTCCCCTTTCTAGAGTCAAGACAAAACGAAGCTCCTCCCTTTTCAATTCCTCAAGTATGCGGGATGCTCTGGTCTTCACATCAGCATCTATATTGGTGCTTAGTTCAATCACCTTTTTAGCAAGTATCGGCAAAAATGCTCCTTGAAGATCACCTATCCCATCTCCCTTTACACCAAGTAACCTGCCTGTTCGAACAACCCTTCTAATGAGGCGACGAACCACATATCCCCTCCCAATATTTGATGGGTTGACACCATCAGATATCAGATAAACAACTGCACGCATATGATCTCCAATTATCTGGATTGATCAGAATTAGAAGGCTTTTAAAACATTAGAAGATAAATCAGCTCACAAACAAAACGACCAGTATAAATATTACTTACAATCTTTCAGTTGTAACGCACCTTAAGCTTTGTTTTTGTAGAATCATCCGCAAGAGCATATGAGACATTTGCCAATTCTGCAGCCTTCTTTATGATAGGAAATATTAAGTCGGTTTCGTAATTGTTGGGGACCTGTGAAAAATGAAGAGAATCTCTAAGTAAACAATGTTGAACAATCACAATGTATGAATCACAAGTATCATAAATCCTAAATTATGGGAGGTTTATTTTGCCACCAAATCCAGAGGCAAAAAAAAAAAAGAGATCCGATACCTAATTTGTTCCTATACTGACTCAGAAATGTTGTTGTCTCACAATTACCTTCTGCAGAATCCTGGCCATACGCTCTAAACCAAGTCCAGTATCTATATTCTTTTGCTTTAAAGGCTCAAGTGAACCATCATCCTTCTTATTGTATTGCATAAAAACAAGGTTGTAGAACTCTATAAATCTTGTATCATCTCCAAGATCCTGATATTTAGACCACGGGGTCAAATAAAACGAAGAGGAGCAAATAAAAAGCAAAACAGAAAAAATGTATGGAACTATGAGACCACCTCACCTGAGCAATGACCAAGTGATAAACTGAAAATGAGAAGGGAAAAAGGCATGCTAAATGTCTAATACTTACAACATTGGAAGTGCCCCTCTCGGGATGAAAATCGTAATAAATTTCAGAGCACGGACCGCATGGACCAGTAGCTCCACTTGTCCAGAAGTTGTCATCTTCTCCAAGTCTTATTATTCGCTCTTTAGGAACACCTATCTGCAGCATGAAACAAGGATAACTGTGTTAGCACTTCTGCCTGAGTTCCCATAGTAGAGTACAACCTGTAAATGACTAAAGGTTAGAGGAAGAAGACCAAGATAGCATCAAAGATATTCCATTCAAGATCAAATGTCAAAATAAATGCAGTTAATGTTAAAACATGGTTGCAATATACTTCTCATATTTGCCAGCACACAGGAATCCAACAGAGAAGAGGTTCCTTTGAGTTAAGAACGTAGATCAACGTATTCTTCTAAATTATTAAAAAATGTGTTCTTCTAAGTCATTACTTGAGTTATCCCCGTGGAACCTAAGCCGTCATGGAGAAAGCATGGTGTTCAGCCTAGAAATTCATCTAAGCTTGAGGATACATTGGTAGTTCACAATATGAACACATCATGCATATTTCAGGACCCTAAATACAGTATTGGTTGCCTGATACACTTCTCTTCACTCGAAAGCAATGAAGTTCTTTAGGCATCTTTGGATGACCACAGTACACCTCTGTTCAGTCTAAATGGAAGGTCGTCCTCCAGCATTTATTTACCAGATCGTTACCATGCAAATCTAGTTAATTGCATGAGGATTGATGTTACCACTACACTAAAGATATAATGCATCAGACAAATCTTTAAGTGCTGTACCTCATCATGCCAGAGTGCAAAAGTTTCATCATCATCTTGGTAAACACTAATCCATAATTTATCAGCTGGGAGTCCATATCTGAAAGCAAAGACTATTTGACGGTCAGTTCCTTTCAACGCAAAGAACAAAAATTGGAAAAACTACACATATGTTTGCATATATGGATGCAAATGTTTGGTATTTTTATCAGATCCAGCAGCAAGAAGATTGAAATATATGATTGGAAATTTTTCTCTTAAAATATTATTAACCATAGGACAATGACACTTTTCAACTGGTTGTTAAAGGGTTTCTATTTGAACCAACAAAATTGTTAACAAATAGCCAAGTTCATTTCTGTCCTTAATTATATGCCTGAAACCATCATATAATAACTTTTTAGATGCTTTTGTCTCCATTTATGGCATTCTAATCTTCTCATTTCTGAGAAGGGGTCTATATAAGCAGAAAATATGCTGCCACAACAGTTTCCTCCTTGGGAACAAGTATCATCATACTTCTATCAAATAGCATACAAAGTAGTTGATTATGAGACTGCATAAACACAACTTATATTACTCTGAGGTGGAGAGCTCCCATGCCCACTTAATAGCTTCCTTCTTAAAATAATCTCCAAAACTAAAATTTCCAAGCATCTCAAAGAATGTCTGATGTCGGGATGTTCGACCCACATTCTCAATATCATTTGTCCGGATGCATTTCTGAGAAGTAGCTGCACTAGGCACTTCCCTCGGCACCTGAATAAAGTAAACCAGAATTTCTTAATGTCGAATAGAGGTAGTCACACAATTCCATCAGCTTGATATCAGCACCAACAGTAAAGTAAGGAAAGAGAATCACATAATTTTGGCGGATCTTTTAGTTTGTAAGAAACCTATTTTTTATGTTTCCCAGGTGAGAGAATTAATAGAGGTACAAAATGCTATATTTTCATGTAGAGTTTTCTTGAAACTTCATATTTTCATGTAGAATATTATTTTCGTCATTTGCTTTTCAAAAGACAAAAGGATAACATAATTAATAACGACAAAAAGTTCAGTCTGACGTCATAAAATCAAACACGGCACTCAATTTGAAATGGATGGAATAGAAGGTTTCTTCTGTTTAAAGCATTGCAAGCGAAACAAAACAATCACAAATGTAAACAAGAATAATCAAGATAAGGATGTCAATTTACTATTAAGATCCAGCCCATGTCACGCTCAGCAAGTGATTCCATGCATTTTGTTAGTAGATTTATGTCTTTTAGATTTCAAAAGTGCCTTCTGACTTAAATAGCCATTTGACAACTTTTGCAAAAGTTTTTTTTGCAATACTTCTTGTAGAAGAAGGTTTGAAACTTTAGCTGGATGGCTGTCATTTCTTGAAGATTTGTGAGTGGAAAAAGGGGTTTTCAATGAAAAATTGCCTGAAAGCCATCTATGGAAAGTCTTTTAAGAAAACTTCTGGAAAAAAGGAACTAGAATGCTTGTGATTTGCAATTTCGATGATCAAGCAATGGTAAAAAAGAACTCTAAACACAAGCATACGTCTTTCATAGACATATTTGCTCGATGTCCTAGAAAGTTTTGTCCGACATATGGAGAATTAGATTTCTTCAATGCTGATAAAGTATGTTTAATTTTCAAACCGATGATTTTTCACCAATCAGATGTTACTAGAAGTAAACGAAGACTTTAAAGTTGGGGAATCCCATGTAGAACCTTTCCAAGGAATATAGGCTTGAACTGAAGCATTCCTGCAATTGTCAGTAGAACTGTCGGATCATCCGGGACAAGAGAAGCACTTGGAAGAACCTTGTGACCTCGGGCAGCATAAAAGTCAAGGAAGCGCTGACGTATAGAGTCACCGCTTATTTGGGGATCACTTAACTTTTCCTCTACAAGTTCCTCAGCCACAGGTTGCGCTGAAGGTGAAAATGAGGTCCTATAAAATTTATATACTTCCCAAAATGAAAGCTGACAAGAGAAAGAAGTTCTTATTATAAACAAAGAATGGATATACCTTTTGCGACAAACTGTACTACTCTTGGTCCCTTTATACGAGCACGTCCATGGGATAAACTACTTGCATAAACTAAGGTTTGAGTCCTAACAATCAAACCTGAAGAATACCGATAACCTGCATTCAATTGTCAGCTTGGTAGTTTAATAGTTAGAAAAACAAAAATCTTTCATATTTTCCAAAATTTTTGGTTGGCTGAACAATCTGATTGGGAAAATCTTTTAAAAAAATTCTTTCCGGAACATTTCAAGTTGAGTTACATAGTGGATAAAATTTCTCTTGAGTTCAAAACAATTTCCAATATGGGTCTCAAATTCAAATTCCTGGCACACACAACCAAAATGTTTTTAAGGAAAAGACTGGAAAACAAGACTTTTCAATTTCAAAAAGATAAATTCATGAGTTAAATTAATCAATACGGACGGATTAAGAATTTTCAAACCGCCTAAACCAATCAAAATAGGACCAAATCTGCAGCTTTAAAAGTCCACTTGATTGTTTTGATTTTAGAAACTTAAATACCAAAATCCTGATGTACTAGTTTTGTCCAAAACAGTGTCAATAAGGTATCAAGAGGTATTTCCAAATATAATACTCAAAAGAGCTGGCACATTAAGCCTAATCGATTAGAATCCAAAATTTTTGTTCCTATTCTTAGAAATATACTATTCATCGGGAGATAAATTGATGGAACAAAGTGCATGTGTCTTACTATTCCAGATAATGTCAACGGAAGGTGACAACTAAACAGGAAATAGCTCAGCACTCAAGGGTGTGACATCACCGTTAACGAAGCAGGTGCAAACCTTGGAAACTAGAGCTCTAATAAAATACCAGCACCAGACAAAAACAAACAAGTGATTTCATCCAATGCCTAATCTTCGGTAGGCAAAGTACAGGACTCAGTGGCAACAATCAGGCAGGGAAAAGCTGACCCAAATACCAAAATCGAAATAGTTCACCATTCTTAGTAGCATATTTTCACACGCTACATCTAGATACTAATTAATACGTTATTTAAAAGAAAGATTACCTCTTGAAAAGGGAAGATAAGGTTTTGACTGGAACCCTGAAGTGGGAAATAGGAGTAGAAATTCCCTGCCATGGCTGCTAGTCCTTAAAGAATAAGGAAAGTTGAGGTTTGACATGGCGTTCTACGCCTAAAGTGTGTGCTTCGTTTCAAGTTGGCAGTTAAGTACGTTGGCGCACCCCCAGAGATAAGCCTTTATGGGTGTGGCATATGACTCATCCACATATTCTCTTTAATTATCCTCTCTGATTGCAATTTGGAGCTCCCGTGGGTCGGACTCATGATTTGGGCCTTGCCCAGCTAGAGCCGACCCGACTAAAGCCCATATAGACTTACTAATTTTCGGGGTTCAATTTTCTTTATTTTGGGCTGAAAAAGCTCGTCGATCCAAATGAATCATTCTTCTGGTCTCCACTCACTACCAAAGTGCTATCGCACCTCAACTATTTTCGGCGTAGTGAGGTTTTAGTCTTTACGAGGACACCTCGCCGAATTGATTTGGTTGCAACAACTTCTCGAAGAACTAGGAATTCGAAACTCGATTGCACCTACGGTTCACTGTGAGAATATCTCTGCTACTTGGATATATTAATATTTAGATTTAGATACATAAGGGTCATAACTTAAGAGGATATTCAACTTATTTGATATATATATATGATTTTTGAAATTTTTTTAATATACGATTGCTCCCGCTGCTAAAATATGACTTCCTCTGTTTTAATTTATGTCTGAATTTAATTGAGCTTAGAGTTTAAGAAAGTAAGAAAGACCTTAAATTTTATGGTCTTAAGCTAAACATGGGTGTAATGTACTAAAATACCTTTGAATATTGTGATCTTAAATGTATCATCTGAAAAGTTGGAATT
The DNA here is from genome assembly GCA_002018475.1 of Nicotiana obtusifolia. Lineage (NCBI taxonomy): Eukaryota > Viridiplantae > Streptophyta > Magnoliopsida > Solanales > Solanaceae > Nicotiana > Nicotiana obtusifolia. Next base: position 47,617 of record MCJB01046092.1, read on the forward strand.
ATAGTGAAAAGTTGGAATTATAGAGTTACTAAACATAGAAAAGGATATTTTTTAGGGAAAATACGTAAGTTACTCCTCAAAATTGTCCAAACAACTTTGTTACATGATGTTAGGCCAAAATGTTATACTTTTAGTACATTACTCGCCTTACATGTTGTTAGTCTAGCTGTTAATTGTGCGACATTTGAGCTAAATTATGTTATTTTATGTGTAGGAGCATCGGACGACAAAGGAGGGTAAAGGTTGCACAAAAAGAGGACGAAAATATAAGAAAAGAGCACAAAATACCAAGTACCCAAACAGTGTTACAGACCAGGCGTCGCAAGGTCTATAGCCAGCTTGATCGCGCTGCATATTAGGCTTCGCGAGGTCTATAGCCAGCTTGACCGCGCTACAAACCAGGCTTCGCAAGGTCTATAGCCTGGTAATTAAAAGTCCCGGGTTAAAAGTTTCCAACCCGGATTTGGACTCAAGAATTGTTCAAGATTGTTCGCCGAACATTATCACAATTCTGCTGGATTCAAACAAGACCCAGATCGCGGACAAGACCCAGATAATGTAATAGCTTCAGCAAAATAATGCTTTAAAGTTCAAACTCAACACAACATGATCGGATAATTATGGTGCTCGCACCCAGCTATTCCCTTAATTAGGAAAGGTTAACGAACTAGGAGTATGTATAATGGTGGTCAACATATTAAAAAAGATTCGATTATTACATTTAAGTGTCAGTATATAAACTTTATAGATTTTGATTTTCTCTCAGTTTCAATTTTAGAAGTAAACACCAATTGTTAGAAAAATAATTAAAAAATTTTACCCATGCAACATAGAAAATGTCAATGCCAGAGGCCAGGGACCTTGATCTGTTTAGCTCCAACGACATTGTTAAAAGCAGTTCTTGAATCTGACACTTGCAACAAATGTCGTTCTTAACCATTCCTTCCTATTTTACGCTCAACCAATAAACCATCACTCCACCCAATGTAATCAACAGCTTTCCAAGCTAAAATCGGTCATAAGTACACTCTAAGTTAACCGTCTATCTAGGTTGTTTGAATCCAGTGGAGTAATAATTTTCTCCAGCAGAAAAGTTGGCAATCGGCTAGTTTGGGGTGAAAGAGAGCTGAGTTTTTTAAAAAAAGGTTTCACGTACAATTGAAATATAGCTCTGTTAGTTTTTTAACGGATGTTGTGTTACCTGTTACTTGGACTAAAAGCGCTCAACTTTTGCAAACTTAGAGGACAATGAACGCTCAAGGTTATACTTGAAGGATAAAGTTAAACTTACCATTAAAGACGTTACGTACGAAATCTCGTTACTTCGTGCCTACGTAACACCCACAACTTATAGAGATAATTTTGACCATAAACACAAAAATAGTACAATTTTAATGGCTTTGAGGCCATTTATTTGACTTTGCTTACAAATTTTCAACTTCCTTTCATCTTACTTTTGACGAACAAACCCTACGATTTAATAGTGGGTTTGTATTACTTTATTGAAAAGTGAAACTCATCAAAATTCATTTTCAGAATTGTCTTTTGCTTGAGCAGTAGTCAACGTTTCACACGACCATTATGATTCTTTTTCTGACTTCATTTCTTAATGTATTTCCTTGTGTCTGACTTCGAATTCGGTTTGTATTGGCTCACGTGTCTGTCACGTGAATATTACGGTGTGTCTATTAAAGCCTAGCTGACGGTATTTGTTTGTATATATGACTGTCGATCCATGTTATAAGATCGACAGCCTTTATATCACTATAGGTTTAACTCACCTTAGCTATCTAGGTATAGTTGGTCAACAAATGTGGGTGATCAAGGAAGTACACTTTCCCTATATGGAGGTCAGGTCGATGCTCCCCTCTATCATTGTACTTTCTATTATTATATTTATAAAAATCAGCCCTACTGCATTAGAATATGTACACTGTTAGAACACTATTCAGTGGTATTAGTGTGTTATCATGCTCATTCTGGAGGTGGGATAATAGTGTACGGTGGTATAATGCAGTGAGGTAATTTGTTTTAAAAAAAATATATAGAAATTGAAGGTGTTCTGCGTTGGATGCTCTTTAACCTCCCCGCAATGGTGGCTTTGTTGTCTTGGGTAGCGTTGAAGCTTGCTTCTTCGGAAAATTTTTCTTGGTCATCAATACGACCTGTTCTTAATAGAATCGATCTTTTTTTTCTGAACAATCGAAATTTCGTACTTCTGTCGGATCCTTCTTATCTCCTGATCGAGCTTGTATAGGTAGATGTTGCCTGGTAGGGCCGATAGTTAGTGGCGGATCAAGGATTTTAAGGTCATGGGCGTTCACTCTCTGGCCATATAAAAAAATTAGTTCATGCAAGAATCGATCCCTTAAGTACTTCATATTTGTGTACTCTATTCTCACCTCTTAACCAAAGCATCCAGAAGACTTTTTGTTTAATGGGTGCTAGCTAGTTATTTATATCAGTATTCCCTGTATTTTTTATATAATTATACAGAGTTTGTGTCGGGGTTAATGGGTGCTTCAGCACCCGGCACGGACCATATAGATCCGCCCCTGCCGATAGTAATACACTGTTTGGGATGGAGTAAGGGCCCTTCTCACCTCCTACGAATCGTCTGGAAAAAAAGACTTTCTGAATGGGGTAAAAGAACTTGGGATCGTCGATCTCTTCCTTAAAGATTGAGATGAGTCGATATGGATCGATGATGTGAAAACACTTCCTGATGTCGAATTCCAAAAACCAACTTCTAATAAACTTAAGAGGACAGTATATATTTTCTAAAATAAATATAAAGAATTATTGTAGACCGAATATTAGTGAACTAGATAAAACGAAATCCATCGTCATTTTTGTCTCTCCCTCACAAATATGGTAACAATTGGTAATGGATACATGTGAATACTCGTGTCCCGTTATTAGTCTATTTAAAAGTATGTAATTAACTTTATTCTGTTCGTTGCCATTACCATGGGCCTAATCTCCTGTGCTCTTTTTAACATTATTTTGATTCTGCTTACCTTTTCTCAACTACCTTTCTTTTTCCCTTAACCACCAAACCGAACAGATGAACCTCCACCTACGACCGTTAAGTCCTGAGTTCGAATCCCGCTGGAGGGAAGTGTGAAAACACTATAGATCCTTCTAATTTGAGAGGGATTTAAAAAAAAAAAAAAAAGATGAACAGTCCGCGCGTTTTTACTACTTTATTTAAAATTTTATTTACCTTAAAAATCGAATAATAATTAAATTTATACGTGGTCTTAAGGATACGTGATCTAATTTAATACAAATGATGAATAATCAAATTAAAATTAAAATTAAGTAATAAATGAAGGAATGCAAACTACCCAAGTTAAACAATGATGACCATGTTGGTTGGTCCTTCTTGAGCAAGAATTGATTATAATTGAAATTGGAACAAGATAACGAGATAATGATTCAAGAGACCAATCTATAGGTGTATTGTTTTATGAGATTCAAATTGTCCTAACAAATAATTAGACCCCCCTTTATATAGTGGTGGAATACTTCTTTAGGTACAACTCTATATAAGGTAAAAAATCTCTCGATTTGCTAATTAAACGGTTTCATTGGTTTGTGCCGAGATTCCCATCGCAATGCTCGTCCCACTACGGATATTCTGGCTTTCTGTTTTTTAGGTTCGGTGGTCTCCGCTTGAGCATGTTCGGGGTCAGCATTGGTTCCAAATAACGGGCTCGGTGTTCTCCCCTCGAGCATGTTCGGGGCCAGCCTCGGTTTCGAATAACGGGCTCGGTGTTCTTCAAGGACGAATATTCTGACCTCGTATTCTACTTCGATGAAACTCGGGGTCGATCTTTAACTTTTCGCGTTCCGAGCCCGATCTATCGTACAACAATCGAGCCTGATCTTGATCGTATACAGCCGAGTCTGATTTCGACCGTATACAAATTGAAATTAATTATCTTTTCAAGATAACTTTTTTGTTTCATTGTTCAGTATGTCAAATTTATTTTGGCCAATACTGTATCAAAATTATTACAAAAGTTTAACAATTCTACCAAAGGAGATTTCATTCTCATATTTTGTATTTGAGACTTTTGATTTAGGGGTGGTTTGGTACGAACACAAGAAATGCAAGTATTAATAATACAGGGATTAGTAATATATGTATTAGTAATGCAGGAATTGTAGTATTGAGATTATTTTTTATCAAGTGTTTGGTTCATTGTATTAAAAATTAGCTATGCAATGTATAATCTAAGCTTGTGTTTGGTTTAAAACTGTACAATTTTTTTTTTACAATTATACCCTTGAATATTCTTCTTTCTGTATATAAAGAAATTTAGGAAAAGGTTTGAGGGGCAGTTTAGTAATTTTAGGGTCTTATCCAAGTATAGTTAATGCAGGATTAGTAATCTCTTAGTTTTCTTGGTATTAACTATGCCCTCCTATGAGATATAAGTAATCCATGTATTAAGTATGCATAAATTGAATTGAGCAACCAAACATTCTATTGAACGGATTAAATTTTTATACAAAAATTATTTTACTTAATACATCCTACCAAACGACTAGTGATTTTACCAGTACAGTTCCTTACTTCTTAAGATCCATATCCTATGTATTGTCTCTCGCTAGAGCAGTCCACATTTCACACCACCATTAACTCTTTTTCTGACTTATTATTGTAATATCTCTTTCCAAGTACTAATGCGACTTTCACTAACCTGCTCAAAACACTTTCTTATCGTTTCTTCTTCCTATCTATGTCAACCAAAAAAAAAATAAAAAAAAAAAAATAAAGTTGTTCGAACTGATAATTTGGTAAAAGATAGTCATTAAATGGGAGGTCAGAAACCATTGGGTTTTTTTTCAACACCTTATCTTTTAGAGATTTTTTTTTTCTCTCAAATTAAAAGTATTTATAGTGTTTTCATACTTTTCCTCCAGTGTTTTTTCAAGACTTTATCTTTCAGAGATTTCTTTTTTTTTTAACCCATCCTAAATTAAAAGAATATATAGTGTTTTCACACTTTCTTTCCAGCGTGACTAGAATGCAAGACCTAACGATCATGAATGAAGGTACTTTTATCAACTGAGTAAACCTCACTTGCCAGAACCACCGTTTAAATATACCATAATGTGGCATCAACTTTATGGTCAACACCTTATCTTTCAGCGTTTTGAACACCCGATGAATGTCAATACATTACGAGAGACAAAAGAGTCGTAGCTTTTTCCTGGTGGTATCAAATACTCCACCATGTCTCATTTTCCTTGACTTATAGAAACTATTATTTTCTGGAAATCACCTTACTAATTATTGAGTTGTCCCATATCGGTAGGATTTGAGGTCTTTGGTCTCCTTATATGGTCATGGTTTTGAGCAATACTCAGGCCCAAGGTCCATTTATCATGGTATCAAACCCAGGCTCATCCCAATTGTTACCGATGTTGGACCTCCATTTATGTTGTCCACGCTTCAGAGTGCATGCCTAGGCGTGAGGGGGTGTGTTGAGTTGTCCTACATTGGTAGGATTTGAGGTCTTTGGTCTCCTTATATGGTCACGGTCTTGAGCAATCCTCATCTCATAAGCTAGCTTTTGGGGTTGAGTTAGGCCCAAGGTCCATTTATCACTAATTAGTTATATACCTATTATCTTAATTTAAAAATTGTAATCATATTATGGGACTAAAATAGCATTAATTTACTCCATCTTTTTGCTAGGAACAAACGTTATAACACTATTGTCAAATTTATTTTAATCTGTATGTATAAATATTAAGATATATTCATCCAAAAAAAAAACTTTAACCACTTTTTGGTAATAGCTATTCACAGCTGTGCTATTCCTACTATTATCACATTTCATTTTTGGAGAGTCTACAATTAATTTGAATATTGTTTGTATTTGATATTTGGTGGTAAATACAATAAAATTATTTTATTCTCTTTTATGTCTTCTAAATAAAAATATATAAAGAGACATATTAAAATTGTTGACAACTTTTGTTAAACCAAAAATATAATTTGGAATGGACAAAATTATAAAATATCAAAAAATAAACTAGTAAGACATTAAAAAGGCTAGACTATATATTGAGACAATTGGACTCCGACAGAAATAATGTAATTCAATTCGAAGAATCGGACAATTTGGACTATATATTTCAAACCGGCAGCCAGCAGGCATTAGAAATTGTTGAGTTATCCCACGTCAGTGGGATTTGAGGTCTTTGGTCTTCTTATATGGTCTTGGGCAATCCTCATCTCATAAGCTAGCTTTTGAGGTTGAGTTAGGCCCAAGGTCCATTTCATGATATCATAACTAGGCTCATTCCAACTAATGTTACTGATGTTAGGCCCCATTTATGTTTTCCAAGCTCCAGTTTGCATGCCTGGTCGTGAGGGGAGGGGGGAGTTGAGTTATCCCTCGGAGGGATTTGAGGTCCTTGATCTCCCAATATAGTCTTGGATAATTCTCATCTCATAAGCTAGTTTTTGGGGTTGAGTTAGGTCCAATGTTCATTTCTCGTGAGGTCCATTTATCATAGTATCAGAACCAGGCTCATTCCAATTATTGTTATCGATGTTGGGCCCCCATTTATATTGTCCACGCTCTAGAGTGCATGTCTGGGCTGTGAGGGAGTGTGTTGAGTTGTTCTACATTTATGAAATTTGAGGTCTTTGATCTTTTTATATGATCTTGGACAATTCTCGTCTCATAAGCTTATAGGGTTGAGTTAAGCCTGAGATCCATTTTTCATAAATGCGTCATTTTTCTTAACTCTTAGCTGAGGGAGGTAAGCAATCGGACGCTTTGTTATTATTGTCCTGATGCTTACCAACTACTACCAAGTTGCTCAAAACCTAAGCTTTCACATTCAACGGTAGGCCGGGTCCAAGTCAAAATCAACTTATTCGTAAATTAAATGTACAATCATAATATTACTTAAAAACTAGTTACGTACTGGCATTTGCTATTTTAAGCGAAAATTGGCAACTTGGAATAAAGACTATATATAAGAAAAATAACGACAAAAATAATTTAAATGTTTGCCTGTCAACTTATATATAACTAAAATTATGATTTTAATATGACTCTCTTTGTCTTTTAAAATACTAGTCTTAGAGTATGCGCTTTGCGCGTATTTTTTATATTAATAAATATACCGTCTTAAAAAATTAAAATAAGTAGTATTAGAAATTTTTTTTACAACAACAACAATATATGCAGTATTATCCCACACCGTGGGGTCTGGGAAGGTAGTATAGATGCAAACTTTACCCCTATCTTGTGAAGATAGAGAGGTTGTTTCCAATAGACCCTCGACTTAGGAAAGCATAAGCACACATTAATGAAAATATAGAAAAGACGGGACAGTACCAAAAAGCCAGATAAAAGCAAAATAAAAACAACAAGATAGTAAGGTGATCAACAATGAAAGAAAATAACGGTTAGTCATAAAAACCTACTACCAACAAAAAGTGAGACTACGTGCCAATCTTACTGTTATGAATATTCTAAACTATCTACTCTACTACCCTAATCCTCGACTCCATACCTTCCTATCAAGGGTCATGTCCTCGGTCAACTGAAGTTGCGCCATGTCTTGCCTAATAACCTCTCCTTATCTCTTCTTTGGCCTAACTCTACCTCTCCGTAGTCCCTCCAATGTCAACCTCTCACACCTCCTCACTGGGACGTCTGTGCTCCTCTTCATTCCTTATATGCCTTAGACAAAACGTTTGAGATACAAAAAAAAAAAAACTGAATTCCTAAAATTGATAGAATGTTAATTCCACTTTAGCTAGTTCGATAAGAGAATTGATTTTGCATCATAGAAGCCCTTAAAATTATGTGAAATATCTTAATAAAAATTATAAAGTATTTATTTTTGTATCTAATATCGAAAACAAAAAAGTAACACAAAACTACTTACCATAATTCATCAAAGATTTGAAAAATAATACAAATTTAAAAATATAATCTCTTGGTCTTTTTGAGATTTGAGAATAATATACTTGCCTTATGGCTCTTAGAGAAAAGGTACATATGACTAAAGTCTAAGAATAATTAATATTAAATTCATATTTTATAACAAACAACTAAATACTTTAAATAGATATGAGGAATTCAATTTGTATGAATGTTTACAAAAATAAAAAATATTTAATGACAAATCATATAGAATATAATTTGTCTTCTACTCTTTTTATCTTTATTGTTTCATCCGTGTTTGCATTTTTTACCGATTTGACTCTAATATTATACAGTAATTAATTTTACTCTATTTCTTATTCTTTCATTGTTAATGCAACTCCTTATGGAACAAATATATGTATCCTATGAATTTTTTCCATTTGATAAATACTTTTATTTATACGATAACTTTGGGAAAAAATTGAATTGCATTCTTTTTAGATACTTAGCTAATTTAATTATTTATTTTAAATAAGAAAATATTTTTTTCATTAAGTTAAAGCTTGATATTAATTCATCCCAAGTCTTAATATTTAGCTTTTGTTTGAATTTGAGATAATTTCGAAAACTTCCCTATGAGATTTTCTTTATAAGACAGTCTTCTATTGCGGTTTAAGAATTACGCGCATCTTTCTTATTTATTTTTTAATAACGAAGCAAAATTCACATGATAAATATTAATGAGCTTTAAATAAGGAAATCTATAGAAAAATAAAATCTTAATTGCTTTTAGAATCCTAAATATTAGGATTCTCTACATAATTCAAATATGAAAAAAAATTAATAATCTGAATTATAATTGATTTAAATGTCTAAGATATTAGGAAAGTAATTGGAAAATCGTTTCTACATATTAGAAAAATATTTAAATTACTTTTTTTATCTAATGAGAACTCTATTTTTAAAGGGTAAAAAAGCAAACGACATTTCGCTAAAGACCTTCGTACTTCAAATACAGTATCGATATAGATAGATATAGATAATTAGAAGGTCTAATAAAAGTCTGCTAAATTTCTTAATCATATGTTTAAGAATTCAAAAACATGGAAAGCAGCCAAGTTTGTTGAACTGTCACAGGTTGCGTTCCTAGCTACTTCCTTGTTAGAGCACGGTTAGTTTCTTAAAATTATATTTATTGCCAATTTGTCAATCGACACTTCTGGTCAAATGATATTCCATACTAGCAGCTAGAGATGTCTTTATTAGTAGCGGATCCAAGATTTTAAGATCGTGGGTACTCACTCTCTATTTTCACCTCTTAACCAGAACACCCAGAAGACTTTTTGTTTAATGGGTGCATCCTAGTTCTTTATAACAGAATCCTGTATTTTCTATATAATTATACAGAGTTTGCGTCGGAGTTAATGGGTACTTCAGCATCCGATACTCGGAACGTGGATCCGCCCCTAGTCCTTATATATGTATCTGGATCCATATTTCACATTTCCCATGCACTTTAAGCCTGCACAAAAACTTGAGAAGCAATAGAGATATCTTAGTTAGGCTCTTTTGAAGAAAAAGAGTACTATACTAATATTATCATGAGTAGAGAGACCTTAGAAACAAAGATGGCTAATCTTGATGAAGCTAGCTCTTTACCAAGCTCGTTACCTATAACGCCACGGACGGCAATGGTAGCTCCAACGTTTCATTTTGATGATCAATTTGGCTCTTTACCCATAACTCCACGGACGGCGTCGGTAGCTCAGACGCCGTCCGTGTTATCTTTACCGATAACACCACGGACGGCGTCAGTTGCACCAACGCCATCCATAGTATCGTTACCTCCTTCACAATTTCACTCTCCATCACTTTCTCGATCACCGTTACTTAACGTGGGAGATCATGCCACTAGTGCTGCAAATCGAGCCAGTAAAACCCCAAGATCACGAGGATTAACACCGCGTTTCATCACTCCTTTGGGAAGTCCTCTTAGGAAGGCACTTAAAATGACAAGATTAGACCCACAGGATGCTTGGCTACCCATCACTGAGTCACGAAATGGAAACGCATATTACGCTGCGTTTCATACACTTTGTTCTGGGATTGGTATTCAAGCTCTCGTCTTACCTGTTGCCTTTACTATCCTTGGCTGGTAACTTTATTTACATACATACATACCAACTTCTTGTCTATAAAATTTTTGATAAATGGACCTTGGGCCTAACTCAATCCCAAAAGCTAGCTTATGAGATGAGTATTGCCCAAGATCATATAAAGAGACCAAAGATCTCAAATCCCACCGAAGTGAAACAACTCAACAATTTTCTATGTACTATTGACTAACCTAATAGTATATGATGTGTTTTTGTAATTGTTGCAGGGCTTGGGGTATCATTAGCTTAACGGTAGCATTTGTATGGCAGCTCTACACACTCTATTTAATGGTTCAACTTCATGAAAATTATGAAACAGGAATACGTTACAGCAGATACCTGCAACTGGCATGCGCAACATTCGGTAAGCATCAAATATGGATTCTTCTGTCAAATTTGAGCGGGTTAAAACGGATCAAATTAATAAAGGGGGCATGACCTTATTCGTCCAAAATTTGCTGGGGCTAAAATAAGTTGGGTCAAAATTTGTCAAATAATGGGTCATAGCGTACTTGTCCCACACATGATCCGGCCAATTGTCGGTCCTTTTTATTTTTTATTTTTCAAAGATATTTTTGAAATCTAGCTAGAATATGTTTCCTAAATTATTAGCTTAAGGTGCAGTCTCTAAATTTATTTTGAATTTTTTGATTTAGTTGCTTCTTGACCCAGGTGATTACACTATTTTAATCAGTTTGATCTAATAGTTTGATAGGTCATTTCCGCTTCAAAGTTGGGTCAAGTCAACAAACTTATCATAATCCTAACTCGTTTAAACTCGGGTGGGGTTACTATAATATTATGGGTTGACCCATTTTCTCATTGAACGAAAGGTACGAAATAAATCAGATTGATAAAAGTACAATGTGAAATCTTCGGTTTTTCCCCTTCCTTGATCCCTATCCCATAGGTTAGGTATAGTGTTTGAATCAATAGAGAACCTTTTGCCACCTCTGTTGCAACATAATGAATTAAATACAAGGAGTACGTACTTAGAAGGTTGAAATTTTTTCTTGACGTTAAATTTTTTTATGTTTTGGTTCAGGTGAGAAATTAGGCAAACTATGTGCAGCGTTTCCTATTGGATATCTCTCAGCGGGCACATGTTGTGCGCTGATTATAATAGGAGGTTCAACAGCAAAGCTGTTATATCAGACTTTATGTGGAGCAACATGTAGTAATCCCAAGCCATTAACAACAGTGGAATGGTACTTGGTATTCACTTGTGTTGCAGTGGTTTTAGCACAGTTGCCAAACTTGAATTCTATTGCTGGAATTTCCTTAGTTGGTGCTCTTACGGCCGTTGGATATTGTACTGCATTATGGACTGTTTCAGTTACTGAGGGTAGACTTCCTAATGTGTCATATGATCCAGTTAGGAAGGGAACTCAAGTTGCTAGGATCTTTGATCTTCTTAATGCTCTTGGTATTATTGCTTTTGCTTTCAGAGGCCACAATCTCATACTTGAAATTCAGGTAATTATCATCTTCCTTTCCTTCATTTCTTTTCCTTATAGTACGCTTTGGAGTCCTTTGGTAGGCTGTACTAAGTAAAATAATTACTGTATATAACTTTAATTCGTTCAATATAATTTTTGATTACTCAATTCAATTTATGCATACCTAATACATGGATTACGTATATCTCATAGGAGGGTTTAGCTAATACCAAGGAAACCAAATGATTACTAATCCCTGCATTAACTATACCTGGATAAGACCCTAAAATTACTAAACCGCCCCTCAAATCCTTTTCCTAAATTTCTTTATATACAGAAAGAAGAATATTCAAGGGTATAATTGTAAAGAAGATTTTGTACAGCTTTAAACCAAACACAAGCTTAGATTATACATTGCATAGCTAATTTTTAATACTATGAACCAAACACTTGATAAAAAATAATCTCAGCACTACAATTCTTGCATTAGTAATACCTACATTACTAATCCCTGCATTAATAATCCCTGCATTACTTGTGTTCGTACCAAACGACCCCTCAATTTCATTGAATTCTAACAAAAAGGAAAGAACGGAGACATATAAGCTTGTTTTGTTTAACACTCTTTCTTGAAAAGACAAACTTCAGTTTTCACGTTAGAGTTGAACACGAAAATGATACTATATTTAGCTTATATACTATGAATAAATTTAATATATCAACGTAATTTAACTTGTTATGAAGAGTAATTTGTCTTATTATTTGTATACCAAGTATCTCACTTTTTAATATAGTTACTTGGAGTTATTTGTTTGGTGGTCTGATATGAATTTTTTTTTTTAGAATACTATCAATTGATAGAAGATAAACTCAAAAAGATGATTGAAGAATAATAATTGATTTTTGAATAGGATTGAAGAGCTCACCTAATTAAGCCTAGAAAGTCGTCGTAATAATAAGAATACATATATTTACTACATGAAGTTAGGTACCTCCACATTGAAAAGCAGACAGAATAATTTTGTTGTTGACATTGACTTTCGCTGACCTTTTTAGTCGGACACTTTGATAGTTGTCACCAACTTTTGATTAAAAAAAAATTAAATCAAAACGCATCCTATTTAGACAATTTTAACTTAATATGAACTTTTATATTTGTCTCACTTTCTCTAACTCATTTTTCCTTTCTTTACATGGTTATTTAATAGAGGAGTACGAAAGATTCAAAATGTGATATTACTATACAATTTAGATGTGAATGATTGATGACATGACAATGGTCCAATTTAGCAACATGTACGTGAGATAGAAACCGTGCACATATGGTCTCTTGGTAAAAGTTATGCTCTCTTGGTAAAAATACTATTGAGTTGTCCCACGTCTGTTAGATTTGAGGTTTTTGGTCTTCTTATATGGTCTTGGGCAATCCTTATCTCATAAGTTAGCTTTTGGCCTTGAGTTAGCTTTTGAATTCGGGCAAATCCCTACATGATATATTTTATAAACATGATGTGATAATATTGCTTAAATTGATTGTGACTTTAATAGATAATCTTGTTATTGAATGAACGCAGGCCACAATGCCTTCAAGTGAGAAGCACCCATCGCGTGTGCCTATGTGGAGGGGCGTGCAATTCTCATATTTACTCATAGCAATGTGCTTATTCCCACTAGCAATTGGTGGCTACTGGGCTTACGGTCATTTGGTATGCTCCCCTCCCCACTTTAATTTCAACTCTTTGATAAATTATGAATGATATTACTGGTACGCGGAGCAACCTTTTAGGCTGTACTGTTCATTCTCCAGATTTCCTATTCTCTATAATTGTAAATACCCAACATCATTAATATGTATATACCCAACCGCCGTGGAAGTTTACCCACAGGGTGTTACCACGCATTCTCTCTCTCTCTCTCCTCTCACATGCTTCTCTCTCTACTCTAATTTTTTCCCTCTTCCAGATTTTCTTCTTCTTCTTCTTCATCAATTCAACTGTGTTCAAGTGAATCGATCCTAACAACTACATATACTTGTAATTGTATATGTACTTTAAATAATCGAAATAAAAATCTTAATATTCATATATCTCGCACAATTTTATTTCAGATTCCAGCAAATGGGAGCATGTTAACCGCATTGTTTGCATTCCATAGCCAAGACGTTTCACGATCAGTGTTAGCTCTGATAAGTATTTTTGTGATAATAAACGCGGTGAGCTCCTTTCAAATCTATGGAATGCCAATGTTTGATGATATGGAATCAGCATACACAACTAGGAGCAAAAAAGCATGTCCGTGGTGGCTCCGTTCCATATTCCGGGCAATTTTCGGATTCGTGTGCTTCTTTATAGCCGTAGCAATTCCATTCTTGGCTAGTTTTGCAGGGCTTATTGGAGGAATTGCACTGCCTGTTACTTTTGCTTATCCATGTTTCATGTGGCTTAAAGTCAAGAAACCCCACAAATATTCTTTAAGTTGGTGGGTAAATTGGGGACTTGGTCTATTGGGAATGGGCTTAAGTGGGATCTTGGTTGCTGCTGGTTTGTATGTTGTCATTGACACTGGTGTTAAAATTAGCTTCTTCAATCCTCAGTGAATAGTTTTCTACAACAAAAAAGCGTGGAGAAAACTATTATGTTACATCCGGATAAAGTAACTTGTACTGGTAGAATAATTGCAATGCGACTATACCGCCTGCTGATAAAGAGAAGACAAGATACTAGTATGAACATACTTGCCAACTTGGTGAAATATTTAAAAGGTTGGTTGGTGATAGGTCTAAAGAAGAATTTAATTTGTTGTTACTTTGAGTTGGTAGATTTTTTGTAATTCTTTATGGAAATTCAAAGGAATAAGTTGGTGAGAAGATCTTTATTCCACGTGAACGGGTTTGAATACTTTGCTTTTGGTACTCCACAAAAGCAGTTTTTGTTTGAAACTAGGTGCAAACTTCGAATGCAAAATTCATGCACATGATTATGAAGTAAAATAATCAACATCCTTAACTGGTTAATAGCCGACTTAACTCATTGATTCGTATAGTAATTAATGTATGTACATATATTATGTATTGACTCTTATTAATTTTTTGATATGTTTATGTTAGGATCGATTCACTCAAACACTCTAATATGATGAAGAGGATGGAGAAATCTTAGAGAGAGAGTAAGGTTGAGGTAGAGAGAGAAATACGTGAGACTTTTTTTTTTCCGTAGTAACACTCCGTTAGGGTAAACTTTCACGGCAGCGGGATATATACATTAATATATGACAATACATCACATATTAATCTGGCTCCACACCTAACAGTTTACTTTTATATATTTTGACACTGTTTAACGAAAATTTTGACTCCGCCCTTACATACATCAAAAGAAAAAGAATACCCTACGAGTTATCTCTCTTTTTTTGCGGTCAAAAGCAGAATTAAAAACATAGAAGCCTTAAATATTTGTGACATTAACAAAAGTGATGCAAATTGAAGAGCATAACATTATGTGAATTGGATTAAAGAGATGTGACACCCTTGATTCTTTAATTTGGGGAGCTGCGTTTCTACGAAACAAAAATACCGGATGCAACGATATTGAAATATTTGATACATAAAGCCACTCAATTGAAGATCATTTCTTTTATCCACATTTTTAAACTTCAAGACAAATTTATCACCGTCCAACTAATTCGACACAGCATGCTAGTCTCAACCGGCTGTAGCAACTCGTGCTTACACGCCCATCATATGTATGCCCATAACCACGTCTCTGGTCATAATAGTTGTTCATACTTAATTGCAGCAGCATCAATTAACTTCATTTTAACCGAAACCCGTTTCAAATTTTCACAACACTGCCAAAAATTCGCGAGGCATGAAGACCTCATAGTCATTTACTCGAATCTACGAGTCACATTTAACGCCATCTGGGCACTCACCTTGTAGGTTAAAACTCAATAATTACAGCACGAATATAGCTAAGTGTGCACAGAAATACATAGAAGAATTATCAAATAAGTCTAACAGGCATGGCTCCCTATCAGTATTATAGTACAATTTTAATTCCACACGGGGAGAATTTAAAACACATAGTTTTTCATCACAAGGATCTCGTCCTTATATAACTTCCACCGCGGCTTATAGCCCGGTTTAAAATTTTCATAACATAATAAAATGCGAGGCAAAGGATATTTGTTCTTGATCATTGCCTTATTCAATTGCCTATAATCGATGCACATTCTCATCATGCCATCCTTCTTTTTCACAAATAGAACCGGTGCACTCCAAGGCGACACACTAGGGCGAATGAACCCTTTATCTAGGAGTTCCTGAAGTTGCTCCTTTAATTCTTTCAACTCAGCTGGTGCCATACGATACGGTGGAATAGAGATGGCTCTTATGGTGTGACTTGAAAGAAAGGTTTCTCTGTAAAAGAAAGGAATCACAATTTATTCTTATAATTTTCCCTATAGAAAATCTAGTAACAAGAAGATTTAATCGGAAATATCGACAAATTCTCGTGGAGTTTAGGTTCTATTTTACAAAGATAATTTACTCACTTTTAATACAAACATCAAATTAATGAGTGAGACGTGGCTTCCAATTTACTTCCAATATTAGTATCAATGAATGAGGGGGGGAAAGTTAACTCCCAAAAGCCATTTTATTAATCTCTCTTTCTTCCCTTATTTCCAAGCAAAAAATCTCATTCAAATCTTCAACATTATTAAAATGTGAAGCAGAGTCGTCCAATACCTTGTAATTGTTTGAATCATTGAATGTGTTCCGAGTATCAACTCTCAATTCCCAACCTGGTCGGTGCAAAGATTCTTTAAATTTCTTCGTCCAATAAACACTATTCCATTGTTACTAGGTGAGCTCAAGATTGTTACACTTATCACTACTTCTTGAGCAAACCTAAAAGGCTTTTGCTTTACACAATGTACGACTTGTCATTACATAAATGTCAAAATCACTAAAAACACTAAACACTAACGGGTCGTTTGGTAAGCTGTACTAAGTAAAATAATTTTTGTATAAAAATTTAATTCGTCCAATATAATGTTTGGTTGCTCAATTCAGTTTATGCATACCTAATACATGGATTACTTATATCTCATATGAGGGCTTAGCTAATACTAAGGAAACTAAAAGAATACTTATACCAGGTTTAACTATACCTGGATAAGACCCTAAAATTACTAAACCGTCCCTCAAACCCTTTTCCTAAATTTCTTTATATACAAAAAGGAGAATATTCAAGGGTATAATTATAAAGAAGATTTTGTACAGCTTTAAACCAAACACAAGCTTAGATTATACAGTCACTACTAAAAATCAGGTAAAAAGCGACCGGAAAAAGCGACCAAAGTTGGTCCCCATATGCCCAATAGCGACCAAAAAGCGACCAAAATGGTCTGGTCACAATTTAGTTGGTCCCTCTTCAATAGCGACCAATCTTGGTCGCCATCTAGCGACCAAAGTTGGTCGCAAATTTCAAAATACAGAAAATTAAAATCTGCTCAATTGCGACCAAAGTTGGTCGCCCATTTGGTATTGTAAATTTTCTGTATTTCTACAATAGCGACCAAAGTTGGTCGCAATTTGAGAAATACAGAAAATTTAAAATACCAAAGTGGCGACCAACTATGGTCGCTTATTCAGTATTTTTAAATCTCTGTATTTTCAAAATTGCGACCAACTTTGGTCGCCATTTGAGAAATACATAAAATTAAAAATACTTAAAAGCGACCAAAGTTGGTCGCTTTTGCAGATTTTAATTTATTTTTTTTTGAAAATTGCGACCAACTTTGGTCGCTATTTGCAGAATCAGTTTTTTTTTAAGCAAAATAGCGACCAACTGGCGACCAAAGTTGGTCGCTTTTGTTGGTATATTTTTTCAAGAAACTGGCTGTTTTGCCAGCCACACCCCCTGTCAGTTTTACCAAATTCCTAAAATATGCATTGAAACCATTATAACAACAACAACAACAACAACAACAACAACAACAACTACATCAAACAACAACGATACTAACAACTACAATAAACAACACATTAAACAACAATATTAAACAACAATAAGGTTTAAAGTTCAAATGAACTTATGCATTATATAAGTTGTTATTACAATTCAAGGTCAAGTCATATCTACATCATCATCGCCATCGCCGGATGAATTGCCATCATCAGACTGACCATCCGGCGATGGTTCCCGTGATCGGGGAATAGGAAAAGCGCCAGAAGCCAAGAGAGATTTGATCTGCTCTTGTAG